>JANAVB010006391.1:5417532-5697048 GCA_029216955.1 Iris pallida | reverse complement strand
CCAGAATGCCTTCCTCTCTTCCGAGGCATCCGATAGTTGATCCACGGATCCCCCATAGTTTGGACCTTAGAAAGTCCAACGCTCTCTGTACCGACGAGGACGATATCTGTATACAACGATAACCGACGTAGTTAAGAATTCTATATAGATATTACAGACGTGCATAAAATATATATATTTACTCTTCGTAGGACCGTCGGCCCAAATCTCCATCCTCGTCTCGTCCTGAGGTGCGCATGGAGGGTCGCTCTGGTATGGATCCGCCCGGGCGGAGTAGGGACTACCTCCTCCACCTGCTCCCCACCCGCCATGCTGCTGTCAGCGGTAGGAAGGCTAGAGGAAGGTATGATCAGCAAGTCTGGAACTGCTCGTCACAGGTGTACTGCCACCCGGACCTGCGACCGTATGGTGCAATGGAGTGCTCGGGTCAGATGGTCCGAGCCATCCTCTGGTAACGGAGCTCTCTGCCCACCTAAGGACACGGCTCGTCCTGGCCTATCTCCGCGTCGTCCTGAGGTGCCTCCGCGTCGTCCTGCCATGCTGATAATAACATTGGAGTTCATAATTTAAGATTACAGAAATATGAATACATCAAAATCACAGTTTATGATTGAAAATATAAATACAATGACAGTTAGAAATATCTGCATATTGGAGTTCATAATTTAAGTTTTCAAAAATCTGAATACTAATAGAAATGATCATAGTTCATAATTTAAGATTACAGAAATATGAATACATCAAAATCACAGTTTCTCAATCATCCTCTAAAATTCATCTTCTTCGTTTGCCTCCTCCTCCTCCTCCTCATCCTCTTCCTCTTCCTCCTCATCGTCACTAGCATCTCCTTCGTCTTCCCCTTCGGATACTTGTACCTCTTCTACACAAGTAGATATTGAATGGAAACTTCTGCTGAGTCGACATCAACTGTATTTGGTACAAGAGGCAGCTCGTCCTCCTGATAAGCCACTTCGTCGACGTCGTAGGTATTTCTGGCTTTAGTCTTGCATACTGCCCACCAGTCGTACCTCGTTGTTTTCCGTCTAGGATATGTTGTAAAATATACGAGTTGAGCTTGACTCGCTAGGATAAATGGTTCGTATCCTTGGTATCGACGAAGGTAGTTTATCCACAAGACCATGCTTGTCAATTTTCCATCCTTGATCTTGTATGGATCGAACCAATCAACTTTGAACAACACGATCTTGGCAGGCTCTATGCCATAGTTGTACGTCAATTCCACGATCTCCCATAAGACGCCATAGAAATCATTGCCTGGAGTGACATCTTTGTAGTTTGTAGATTTGATACACAAGCAACTATTTTTTTTGTGGAATCAATATCCAGGAAGCTATCTCTGATGAGAGCATTTGTTGACTTGAACTTAAACCCATTCACGCAATAACTTGGCCATATTTTGACGGCATAAATTGGTCCCTTGGCAAGAGTTCTAATAGATTCATTCTCAAGGATGACGTCCGAACGATCGACCTAAACACGAGAAGATACAAAATTAAGTTTAATGTTAAGTTATTTCTTGTGCAGTTGTGAATAGAGGAAGATTCTAACTAGCTTCTTACGTACATATGCAGTCAACCAAGACGGAAATGAAGTCTCATTTCTTCTTCTACTTCTTCATCTGCAATGTATGGTCTACTTGACCTCACCTCATCATTAAATTTGCTGAAAACCAATAAATATCGGGATATACTCGTTAAATTATAATAACGTAATCAATAAATAGATGACTTGAACGTTGAAGATTTTTACTTACCACTCTAGCTTTTCCACTTCATCCTCCTTGCAGTTGAGTAATATATAACTGGACAGCCTTTAGTTCCTCATCATTCAAATATCTCTTTTTCAGTTTTCCAAAAGGCTTTCCAAGAGCATTGAAGACTTTCAATAATGCATCATTATATTCTATATCTCCATCGTCGTTCCTCGGAGCTCTTGTTCTATTTGTAGCAATATGAGGCTTGAAATACATTGAACAAAAGTTTGTAATCTCCTCAAGGACATAGGCTTCATAAATAGAACCCTCGACCCGTGCCTTATTTTTTACCTTCCTCTTCAGGTGGTTTAGATGGCGCTCGAACGGGTACATCCACCGATAACCGACGGGCCCACCAACACGTGCCTCATATGAAAGATGAATTGGCAAATGCTCCATAGAGTCGAAGAATCCAGGAGGAACACCCTCTCAAGCTTACACAATGACTGTAATGTCCTTCTCCTGCTTTTCAAGCCGATCGACGAGCAACTTAGTAGAACAAAGATCTCTGAAGAATATGCTAAGCTCTGTCAGTGGATCCCAAACCTGAGGTAAGAATTCCCACATGCAATCGGGATTAACCTCTCCATAAAAACGTGACTGTCGTGGCTCTTCATACCCTGTAGTTTGTTCTCCTTCGGGTCAACACATCTTCTCAAATTCGATACGTACCCGTCTGGAAATTTTAGGCCCTGATCCACCTACAAAGTTTACCTTTGTCCTCCTTGTCCAGTGAGAAAATGGCCCTGGGCTGCTTATACTTCCCACTGCCTTCCTTTATCAAATGCAACTCTGGACGTCTGCATATTTCTTCTAAGTCCAACCTGGCCTTGGGATTGTCTTTCGTCTTCCCCTTTACGTCCATCACAGTATTTATTATATTGTCAAATACATTCTTCTCGATATGCATGACATCCAGGTTATGTCTGAGCAGATGGTCACTCCAATATGGTAGGTCCCAGAATATACTCCTCTTCGTCCAGTTGTGAGCGCGGCCAAATCCATCACACTTGTACCCCGCTGTAGGCTCTTCAATAGCACTTGACAATTCTTTAACTTCTTCCATATCGTGTCCCCGGACCACCGTGGCGGTGGACTGGACTTCTCTACCACGCCAGCACGAAAAGCATTCCTGTTCCTCTGGTACGGATGATCCTTTGGCAGGAACTGTCGATGACAATCAAAGAAGCACGGTTTTCCTCCGTGTTTCAAACGGAAAGCCTTAGTGCGATCCATGCAATACGGACATGCGAGACGACCATGGGTGCTCCAACCCGATAACATTCTATAGGCCGGAAATCATTGATGGTCCACATTAGTGCGGCCCTCATCTGAAAGTTCTGCTTTCTGGAAACATCATATGTGGTTGCACCTACTTCCCACAACTGATTCAGCTCATCTACCAAGGGCTGTAAGTACACATCGATGTTCCTCTTCGGGTTCTTCGGACCTGGAATAATAACAGTTAGGAACATGTAAGGAGTCTTCATACACATCCAAGGCGACAAGTTGTACGGAGTAACAATCACAGGCCAACAAGAATATTGTGAGCCCGAAAGTCCAAATGGGGTAAAACCGTCGGAGGAAAGCCCCAATCTGACATTACGCGGCTCCGAAGCAAAATCGGGATACACTCGATCAAAGTGCTTTCATGCTTCCCCGTCGGATGGATGATCCAGTACTCCATCTATTTGTTTTCGCTTGTGCCAACTCATATTATCAGCTGTCTCCTTTGCCATAAACAACCTCTGCAACCGCGGCATCAAAGACAAATAGTGCATCGAATCTGTTGGCTTGCGTGCACCAGAAGTCCTTGTTGTACTAGTTGCCTTGAAGCGATCGGCACCACAGAATCTGCAGGCGTCTTCATCCTTGTCGTCCTTATAGTACAACATGCATCCGTTGCGACATGCATCAATTTTTTCATACCCCATCCAGAGCGATCTCACCATTCTCTTGGATCGGTAGAAGTCTTTAGGTACTTGCCACCCTCCGGCAATATATCTTTAATTAACTCCAGGATTTGGTTGTAGCATTCTTGAGACATGTTAAAATCTGATTTTGCTCAACAATCTTGTAATCACCTCCAACGGTGAATGGTCATCACAACCAGGATATAAAGGAGTCCTTGCATTCTCCAACAACTCCATGAACTTTGCAGCATCGGCATTCGGTGCCTCCTCAGCTGCATATTGATTATTCGGATCGAAACTAGGCCCCGTAGCATCGAAAACCATGTTCGTCCACCCTTGGTCGTAATCAGCATGCTCGTGGACATCTACATAAGGCTCCACATAAGGCTCCGGCTCGGAGGCTAACACAAGTTCTCTGTGTGCGGTCCACTGATAATAATTTGGCATGAAACCCCTCGAATACAAATGATATGTCACATCCACTTCCGAATGATATTTCAAGTTGCGACATCTCACACATGGACACTTAATTCTTGTACGGTCCATGTACTGAAGGAACGCCTTGGCAAACTACAGGAACTGTTGCACATCCTGTATAAATTCATCCCGCACACCGCACATGTCATCAGGATGACGATTGTACATCCACAAACGGTTCCGTAGATAGTAATTCATATCCATTTTAAGATAATTCTACAAAGAATGACATAGATAATAATTTATCAGGATGACGATTGTACATCCACAAACGGTTCCGCAGATAGTAATTCATATCCATTTTAAGATAATTACTGCAGAAAGTGAAGACCGACATGAACTGACGCACGAAAGTGACGATTGTGCGACCACAAGTTTTATGTTCTTCAACGATATATTTCACATGCTTAATTGCCAAGTGTAGGAACGAATGGCTCAGAACACAACCCAAAATTTATTCTAGCATACATTAGTGTGAATCATTTATGTTCTGTACATATGGTATAGTATGTTCTTATCGAATATAGTATCTGAAGGATGTAACAGAATCAATAAGATGAACCCACAAAATGTAATACTAAGACATTATCTACTGCTAAAAGATGTAGTGATAGGTTGTCGTATCATCATTGCCGAGGGATGGAGGTCGGAGGACAGTCAACTTTATCTACGGCTACATAGTTTCTCTGCCTCGCCAGTCGAATGGCTGCAGGGACTATGTCTTGATCACGATGTCGTACCGTAGATTAATGCAAATTCCTTATAGCAAATGTCGTACATAGATTTCTGCCTCGCCAGTCGAATGGCAGATAAAAAGGTTATATTCGATTTTTTGACAAGTGTGAGAACGGATGGCTCAGAACACAACCCAAAATTCATTCTAGCATACATTAGTGTCATCTATGTTCTGTACATATGGTGTAGTATATGTTCTTATCGAATCTAGTATCTGAAGGATGTAACAGAATCAGTAAGATGAACCCACAAAATGTAATACTAAGACATTATCTACTACTAAAAGATGTTGTGATAGGTTGTCGTATCATCATTGCCGAGAGATGGGGGTCGGAGGACAGTCAACTTCATCTGAAAGTTCAGTTTCACTAACAGACTGACTTCAATTCAGTTAACATGACATCCTAAACACTGTTAGTCCATACCAGTTCTAACTGAGCTCAATAAACTATCAATATGAATTTCTAGCTAAACCAAACTTACATAAGTCTCAGTTTATTTGGTACTATCCTATACTATATGAGTTCTCAGGTTCATACACTAAATCAACCCCCTGTTACCAGAGTCAGTCACAACCTTAGGATAGATATCAACAGTCCAATATCAGGACAGCCACTAAGTCCAATTGATTTCAATCTTAAAATGATTTCAGTCTTAAAATGAATCCAATTGATTTCAGCCATTCATTAGTAACTCCAATTGATCTCAGTCTTAAAATGAGTTCACTTATCAGTCCAATGTAAACCTAATTATCAGTTCACTATGTAGCTGTACATCAGTCCTTTATAATCCATATACCAGCCATACAATCAGCTACTGTCAATAACCACAAAATTTTTAGGTTTCATAAGACTGTCTCGAATTGAGACAAGTTCAAAACAGCACTCATATAACCCTGCAATCAAGTTACAGTTAAAGAAAATATTGATTGTTGCAACACCACAGTCTGGTGTCAGTCACCCCATAGTAAGAGGTCCACCCTGTCTCACTTGTTTGGTGTGCAGGACAACATCATTTGCTGATACATCCCAGTAACCATACTACACATTTATAACCCACCATAACCCAATAAATATGATATGAAAGAGAATACTTAAATGGATTCAGACATCTAAACACAATGGCTGTAAGCCTCCTAATAGCCCTAGACCCCAATACAATCTCCTTGTTCCCAAATCGAACCATTAATTCAATTCCAAAGATTTCAAACCCGACACATTCAATAGACTGAACAAATAGTGCAACTAAGGACTGAACATGTGCCCTTCTGAAATATAATATACAAATGGATATCCCTCAACATGAGCAAGCAAGAACTATGGGCACACAAGTCAGATATTAGGTGGCCAGACTAGCCAATAACGGAATTGAAGCAGTGTATATTAGTTATTACATCTATCATCAGAGAATGAAGCTTCGCAATTAGGAGTATCAAGAAGAAATATTGTAGGACTAGACAGATGAACATGGTGAAAGAAACACCTATCATATATAGAACCTTCTCTGACCAGCAAACCGCAATAGGCAGCCCCTCCCTAGCATTAGCTTCGACAAACACTCTAAAGCAGTGCCCTATATAGAGAAAGAGGTCGAGAGAGGGTGGGGGCTACCTGAGGAGAAGGCCGGGGAGGGTGCGAGGAGGAGGAGGCCGGAGGAGGATACGAGCGCCGGAGGAGGGTGCAAGGAGGAGGAGAAGCGCCGGAGGAGGAGCGATGAAATTTTTTGGGGGAAAAAAATTTCGGCCGCGAATAGAAAAGAAACCCTCGTATCCATGCCCTATATGAAACATCTAGCGACGTCCGCATGGGACGTCGCTGACTATTAATATAATGCGACGTAATATAACAGTCGTCGCTACACGTCGCTATATTAAAAATTAGCGACGTGTAGCGACGAAATTGCGACGCAGGTTCCCATTTAATATACTAATATCGCTATTCGTCGCTAGTAGTCGCCACCAGCGACGACTAGCGACGTCACATTTACACGTCACATTTACACTAGCGACGTCACATTTCCGCCCCGTCTCTCTCCTCCGGTCCTCACCGCTGGTGCCTCCGATCCCGGGCCGTCGAGTCGGAGCTGGTGTGCGAATCTTGAGGCGTCGCTCTCCGATCTCAGTCGCTGGATCTCCAACTCCATCCACTCCTACGTTGCCCGCGTCGGACGAGGTATCGACGGCTCTGGAAGGATTCAGAGACGGACTCGTCGGGCTCCGCTCGAGGGCCTCCGGACCGGGTTTAGGTAATTTCTATGGTTAGGGTTTTGGTTGGATTTTGGGAATTTTAATTCTTGAAGCTAAAATTTTACTTTGGGGGTGTAGATAGGAGAAGGGAGCGAGAAGTTCCTAGTGGAGGAGCTGGTGGTGCTCGCGAAGGAGGTCGCAAGGGTCGAGCTGCTGGTGGTGCTCACGAAGGAGCTCATCTTTCTCCTCCCTAAGTGAGAAACCCTAAACCTAGTTTTTCCCATGGTCGACTCCGACGACCTCCCAACGATGGAGGTCGACTCCATCTCATCCACGTGGTCCCCTCTCCCTTCTCCGCCACCCCTCCTTCATTTTCCTCAGAGAAAGCCTCTCTCCCTCCTCTCCCTTAGGAAAAACCCCTCTCCTCTCCCTTAGATGCTGGGTTCGGCAGACGACGAGAGGTTCGGTAGTGTCGTGCAGCACAGGGAGATCCAGAAACTCGTCGCTACCCAGATCGTCGTCTAGATCGGCCCACCCCCAGGTCGACTCAAGCTATGCCTAGATCATCCTGAGCATCGGAACTCGGGTTATGGTTTCGATCTTCCCCAATAAAATTTTAATAAAAAAATTCCTGACATCAACAACATTTTTTTCTCTGAATTGTCTAATTATTCATACTAATTTATGAGATGTTCTCAGAATCTCATACTTCTGTTTCTACTATATTTTTTTCTTTGAAATAATAATTTTTTAATGTTTTGGATGTGAGGACGTAGCAAGAAATCTGAACCCTCAACCCGGTCCTCCATACCTTCATCGAGGCTGTGACTCCATATCCTCAAACTGGATCTTTGGCCACTTCTAATTTCTCAAAGATAAGCACAATGTTCTTACTCATCTCGTATTCATGGTCCAGGAGAGGCTCTGACTCCATTGATATGCTCACATGGACTCAAAATCCAGCGCCCTTAAGGTGCTTGATCAAATGCTCTAATAGTAGGATAATATCAATTTCCTAATTTAAGATGCCAGAATTTTTTAATTTATACTTTTTCTTTCGAGTCTATCATGGCACAACGACTGATGGCCCAAATGGTTCAATGGTGATGGTCGATCTAGACGATCACAATTCTTCCTGAACACTAATTTACTAAACTGCTTGATTCAAGATAGGCAACATTATAAGCAAATATCAAAAAATGTAATGTTAGAAGATCGAAAACCTTTTATATGAGAAGATATTTACATTTGAAAGTACTAAATTCTAATTTCATACTAGGATAATTGTAGTTTGAAGTACTGAATTCTAAATCCATCTACTCTTTATATCCTTTCTTTTTTCTATGTTGATACATCTGAAACTGGACTTTCCTATGTTTGAGGCATGTCAGAGGAGAGGAGGAGAGCGAAGACGAAGAAAAGAAATTATTTTCTTCCAGGGTTCTTGTTGATATCAAAACTGAGGTATGATTTGTTTGTCAAATATCTTTAACTTTGTATTTATTGGGATGAGCAAGGAATTTGTTCATAAAAAGCCTTTGAAAGAATAGGGTAAAAAGTAGAATTTTGAACAATTATAGGAAGGCTCATAACTACATATATCTACATTCAAGACTTCTCTTTGATTATAAACTAGATACTGGTAACATGTAGAATCTTGAATTTATTCTTCTTCTTCTTTTGAGAAACTTATATTTGAAACTTGATATATTGAACTGGCCAACAATTCCATGTATATTGAACTAGAAGCAAAAATAAATTCTCTGGCACTTGGGTGTGGTTGGATTGTAGTTGATGGGTCTCTCCTTTAATTGTGTTTAATCTCAATGTGAAGGCCAAGAGTTCATTTAATTAGAATTTCAATGGGTATGAAGTTAACCAACTTATCCAATTCCTAACCTTTCTGGAGCTTACATTGTCTTCTTTAAATATGCAAGCCCTTTCGATTTGATGCCCTGAACAAAAAATGTCTTTGAAAAGTTTGGAAACCTTGTTTTTTCACAACAATATTTGACCAACTTAAATATTTTCAGAGGAATATTAGAACATTGGACACATCTATAAGGAGATGTAATTTGTTTATTCCAAGATGCACATGTTCCTTATTAGGACATTAGAATTTCAATGGGCATGAAGTGCTATGTTAACCAACTTATCCAATTCCTAATCTTTCTGGAAGTAAGGTTGTATTCTTTAAATATAGAAACCTTTTGATTTGATACCCTTAACAAAAATGCCTTTAAAGTTTGGAAACGTTGTTTTTTTTACATTAGTGTTTTTATGTCAGTGATATAATATATATATATATATATATATATATATATATATATATATATATAAACAAAAACAAAAAAATATATATATATATATATATATATATATTGATTTTTGTGGGTTATAATATATTTTCATGTGTTTGTGTTGTGAGACTGTCTCTGCATAGGGTCCTAGTGAGGAAAGAGCACAAGTATTGGTGGACTAAATTTTTGTGGAACAAATGAAAAATTATGCATTTGATAGGTTGTTGAGTCTTTATAGTGTTTGCACATGTTTAAACAAACATGGAAAAGAATCTAACAAATCATGCTACAGGTAGTTGGTGGTGGATCTTGTTCTCAGTTGATGTCCATAATATATGAATCTTGTTATCAGTTGATATATGCTAAATTTTTGTAGAACTTTTTGTTCTCAGTTGATATTAGTTGCACAATATACACATAATGATTAAATCTATTCTCTTGTTCTCTCAGGAACTACATGCAGGAAAGTTGTACGCAGATGGGAGGGATGTGCTCCGGGTTTGCTGTATATTTTGGATTACTTGTATAAATATAGGTTTTTGATGTTTAAGTTGTTGTACGAAAACCATATACTTTGGTTGTGTATTGGATGTTTATGGTGTACGAACACGTTTATTAATATAAAATTGTTTATTTATAGTTCTTTGATGTATGTGAGCTTTTGGATTATATTGATAGCATGCGTGTTCGATATATAATATTATAAACAATTTTTGTTATACAAAATTTACCTTTTTTGATGGTTTTTTACTTGTAAAAAGGTTTTCTTGACGGCTAATAGCCGTCATCTAGGCCGGAGTCAAAACAATTTCACCAATGTTGACGGTTTCTAAGAACTGCTATCTTGACGGCTAAAAACGATCAAGAAAACTACTTCATATGACGGCCAAAAACTGTCAAGAAAAGTCCTGCTAGAGACCGTCAAGAAAAGGGGGGGGTCTTTTCTTGACTCCAGCCTACTTGACGGATCCGCAACCGTTAAGATACCCATTTCTTGACGGGTAAAAGCCGTCAAGAAAAGCATTTTTTCCTATAGTGTCATACTGTGTTCTAGTTATATATACATGATATGTAGCAAAAGTTAGGCTCATTCGTTAGAAAAGTAGGAGGGATACTGGAATACAAATGCAACAAAGATAAATGTTTATGGAATACATGGATACATGATCTTGTGTGAACTTTTTTTATATATAATAATACTAATGTATTTTTTTTCTCAATTTTGCGTAGGTTGGCGTGTAGATTTTTGATGGTTGTAGATATAAGCTAGAAGGAAAGAGTCGATCAAGCTGCATTTTGACCTACATATATTTGTATGGAAATGGAATGGTTGAATTTGGACTAGCATTATGTTACAAACATTTTGTACATCTTGGATTCTCTTTACATGAAATATTTATTTTGGACTACTATTTCGATCACTTTAGGCATACACAACTTTTTGTACATCTTGAATGTTTTAATGAAAAATGTATGAATTTATTTAGTTTGACAAAACTTTTCTATATCTTGATTGATCGAAATGGTAGTTGCGATTGAAATTGTTGAAAACAAAATTGTGATTCAGCATGAATTTTTATGATGCATGGTTAATTGTATGTGATACAGAACTGGTTATTCAGATATCAAATAGTGTAACAGATTTATAGTACTCAAAAATCTGTAAAAAATCGACAGCGTTCAGAAACGCTATAATAAATCAACAGCATTAAAGAACGCTATACACCATCTACAACATTCATGTTTGCTATTATTCATCAACATCAAAGACGCTATAGACCATCCACAACATTTATGAACGCTATAATCAATCTACAGCATCCACGAACGCAATAAACCATCCCCAGTATTCATGAACGCTATAATCCATCTACAACATTCAAGGACGCTGTAATGTTATAGCGTTCAATTACTATAGCGGGGGCAATTACAATGGACAAAATACGCTATAGAAGGCTTTCTATAGTGTTTGCCATCGAAAATGCGATAAGGTTTTGTTGACTAAAATTTTGGTATTTCAATTACAAACAAATAGTATAAAATGTAGGACTTAGACAGTAGTCCTAGGAGTACACATTTGTTTTTATCTGGAAACTGTGTCGGTGGAACGAGTGGTAATGCGTTGACTTTGTTGACGATCTGATGATGATCTTGAACTCTCTGAAGGTCTGGGTTACTCTGGATGTCAGAGCGTTACGAGGAGAAGTGGACGTTAAGTGTCTCTTCTGGCCTCTGTGGATGTGCTTCTCTCTGTGTATGTATGTCCCTCCTACTCTGTGTGTGTATGGTAAAGGAATGATCCTTCTATTTATAGATAGCAGGCTGGCTGCTCATGCGCACATATGTCGGATGCGCCTGGACGTGGGAACGCTACATGGCTGATGCTGGCGGGGGCACATGGTTGATGCGCCCTGGATTGAAGTTGAATCTGCTGGACTGCTGCACTGGACTGCGATGGAGCTGGCACGTGGCAGTCGCGGAGATTTGGTTGTTGCTGAGATCTTGGGTGGTTAGTACCCATTTTTTGAACAGAACTGAGTCAAGGGACGCATGACGTATGCCTGTGGCTCAAAGATCTCAGTTTTGGAGGAGAGTGATCTGTCGGAGTGCGCCTAGGATCGGGCACATGGAGGCGACTTAGTCTATGAATTTTAGGCATCATAGACGAGTCTGGACGCATGGCTTTTAAGGCGCATGCAGAGCTTCGCATCAGGGTACGCCTAGAATCAGGCGCAGGGGAGGCGACTTGGTCTCATGATCTTTAGGAGCCATGAGCAAGTCCAGGCGCATGGCTTTTGAGGCGCATGCAGAGCTTTCTCTTCTGTTGCTTGGGGTCAGAAGTAAGCCGGGGGGCTCATGACTACTGGAGCGCATGCAGTCTTCTGGGCGTATGGCCACGAGGCGCATACAAATGATCGGTCTGTCGCGTCATAATTGTTGCCGACCCAAGGTATAATGCTGGTGCTAACATCAGCGGCGCTTCATTTTCTGCACAGCCGATTGGACGGCTCTTAGTTGTCGCCTTTGTCATTCAGCATTAAATGTTTGATAGAGAGAGTTGCATTGGTTAGTGCCAATGTGGGCGCATAACTATGGCCTGCTAGGTGCATCCATGGGGAGTGCACGATATCGACGATGCATCTGCCAATGTGTCGCATCCTCTTTAGCCTGTCTGTTGGGTTTTTCGAGGCGTTAATGGTTGCCTTGACTTAGCCGAATACGAGGCGACGGATGTATTTGCTATTAATGCAGATTCATTGCATGTAATTTAGAACGTTGGCCATTTGGCACTCGAGTGTAGGCTGCCCGTGCTTATAAATAACCGCATGAGGGAAAGCTTTGCTTTCATTCTTGAAAAGATGAACTTGGCCGGAGCTCTGCCTTGGCGAACTTCCGAACTCGAGCTCTTCCCGAGGGTGAAGATGCGCTGCCCCAGTCTTTCCGTCGCTCTGAGCTTCTGTGATAGTGTCTGTTGCATCCAAATATCGGGATCGTCGAGTCCCGACACAGGCCGATGGTGCCTGTTGCATCCAAAGATCGGGGCGGCCGCGCTCTGTCTTTCGTTATGCTGGCAGTGCCACAGGTTGCCGAGTGTGCCTGTTGCTTTCGAAGATCGGGGCGTCGTACCGCGATCCTTGTCGAGCTAGAAGAGCTCCTCCTCCTGCTACACAAGGGCTGATTGGTGCTGATGAGAGAGAGTAATTCGTTCTGAATATGCACGGAGATGCGCATGTATTGAAATGCTGGAATGATGCGCCCGGACGAGACATCAGAGTGATGCGCCTGACAGATGATGCGCCTGGCAGATGATGCGCCTGGCAGATGGTGCATGACAGTTTGCTACATCTGGCTGTAGCTTTAGGATCTTCCTTCTTTGTAGAAGTTCTCCTTTGTAAAGCCTTTCTTTGGACATGTAGTAAACTTTCATATGAAATAAATGTCCTCTTTTGAATGTCTTTGAATTTGTACTTTTCTTCGCTGTGCCAAGTATCTGTCTGAGCTTTTCCTGGCGGATTGGAGTTGGTTTCATGGTTGGGTTGAGCACATAGGATTCTGGCCTATAGATGCGCCTGAATTTCTATGCTTCTACAAGACCCACTTCAAAGTTTTCAAAACTTTCTGTGCAAGTTTTGGAATACTTTGAATAAGAAGCATGGGGATTAACGACTCTGGGCGCATGCCCCTTGCCTAGGCGCATGGCTCTTTTTGGTGTATAGTCATTCTGCACGTTGCTGTGGGGAACGCTTGTTGCTAAGGCGCATATTGTTGGGGTGCATGCTTCTTCTGAAGAGATAACGTCTCGATCTTAGGAAAGATTAATGATGATCTTTTAAAGATAAGCAGCCGTCGATTTCTCGAGACCCGAAGCGACTGATTGCTGATGTCATGCCTCATCGATCTACGTGCGAGGCCAAGCCTATAAATAGGCGGCGTGTGAGGAGAAAGAGTCTTCTACTTTTCTGTAAAAGTTTTCCACTTCCTCAGAACTCTTTTCTTCCTTATTTCCTTTGTCAGAGAGATGGCTCCCAAGACTCCTCGAGGCGGTGCTGCTAGCCGAGGAAGGGGCCGAGGCAAGGAAGCCTTGGAGGTCGATACGGAGGAAGTCCCCGTCGTCAGGGCGACCCACGTCGACGTTCACCCGGAAGTGCTCGGTGGGTATTCTCTTGCCTTGGTCTTTGTTGCAGTGATGTTGGGGTGACCCGACTACAGATGGGCCGCCTCATGTTGACGTGTTTAGGCTGACGCAAATGGACTTTTGTCCTGATGATGCGCTGAAGCCCTTTCAGCTGACGCGCATGGACTTAAGCCCTGATGCGTCGAAGCTCTTTCAGCTGACGCGTATGGACTTAAGTCCTGATGATGCGCTGAAGCTTAGGCTCTATCTGCGCGCATGGGTTTCAACCCAATTTGATGAGCCAGATTTGTTGATGTGGCTAAGATACTTGTTTTGAGCTTCTGAGTCTTTTTGCTAACTTCTCTTTGACTCTGTTGCAGTATCCATGCCGAAGGCGAAGGCTGTCGTGAGGGAAGAGATACCGCCTCCTTTTGTCAAGCAAGAGCCGCTGATCGTTAAACATGAGGCGTCGCCGAAGGTCGAGGTCAAGGAAGAACCGATGACCATTAAGGAAGAGACTGCTCCCAAGATTGAAGTTAAGGAGGAGCCACCATCAGAGAGTAGCAGCATCGGGACTGACCCTCCTGCGGAAGACCTCAACCAGATTGAGCCTTCATATGCAAAGTGGCTGAGGGAGTGGTACATGCCTCAATGCAACTATGATCCTTGGCTGTAAGGATTCGTAGTTTGCCTTACAATCGCAGTTTTCGGGAAAAGTCAATGTCCCTATTTTGTCTTAGTGTTTCTGAAATCTGAAGAAACCTGATTTATTTCTTTTCAAATATTATACTCTTTTGTTTTCTGTTTAGCTGAAAAAAATGAAAAGAACTTTCTGTTTTGTTCATTTCCTGTGATTTTCGTGGCCCATTATCTATTGCGTACCTTGGTTTCTAGGTGCATTATAAGTTACTCATGGAGGAAACTGACACATTCACTTAGAGGTAATATAGACGTGGTGAATATGGGTAATTTTTGTGTAGACTTATCACCCTTGCGTACCTTGGTGTTAGGTGCGGGTAATAAGTTGAGAGAGGGGACCGACATATTTACTCAGAGGTGAGGCAGACATGGTAAATATGGGCTAAAATGGTGGAGTTTTCCTACTCAGAGGTAATGTGGACATGGTAGGAGTGAACTCTTATGGTGGTTTTATAGAACAACTCAGAGGTGATATGGACGTGGATGTTCTAAGGTGCAACAACAAGAATTGTTATATGGATTGTTTACTCAGAGGTAATGTGGACGTGATAAACATTGATTTAAGCATGATCTTACACAGTGAAGGATCCTGCTTGATGAGCTGTAAAGGGCCAACTCAGAGGTGATATGGACATGGTTGTTCTTCTACTGGGGATAGAATGCAACGAAACAACTGGGTTCTAGAAGCATATGATTTGTCAAAAGAAGGGGTGTGAACCTGGTTTGCTCAAGTTCACCAGTCCTCTCTCTGGGGAGAGGCAGTAAGTTCTTGATGGAGGTCAAGAATAGTACTTTTTCAGGAACTTGCCGTTGATGGACATCATGAACAAGTCCCTATTGCTTGAGCGAGACGATAAACACCGTTTGAGTATACCCTCTCTATGATGAAGGGTCCTTCCCATTTGGGTTCGAACTTTCTCGGTGTTTTGCGAGTCATCACCTTCGGTCTCCTGACTGCCAGGACCAGGTCGCCCACTTGGAAAGTCCTTTGTCAGACTCTTTTGTTGAAAGTCTGTGATATGCGGGCTTGATAAAGTTCGATGCGCTGTTAAGCCAAGAGGCATTTTTCATCCAACGCTTCCAACTTTAGCAGATGACGACGTTGATTGTCATCTTTCGTCAACTGATTTGTGATCGCCAATCAGAGTGAGGGGATTTGGATCTCCAGCGGTAGCACTGCTTCGCTCCCGTAAACCATGGAGAACAGTGTGTTGTCCGTCGGGGTCTGTACCGTTGTACGATAGGCCCAAAGGCATTCACCGAGCTTTTCGTCCCAATCGTGCTTATTGGATGACACGACCTTTTTGAGTAGCCTGACGATGGTCTTATTCAAAGCTTCAGCCAATTTGTTTGCTGCCGGATTGTAAGCGGTTGATGCCACGTTCTGAATACGGTTCTTGTCGCAGAATATATTGAACGCATGGTTGATGAATTGCGGGCCATTCTTGTGGATAATCCTCCGAGGTAACCCGAAACGGTAGATGATGTGATGCTTGATGAAGTTGATCACTCTTGAGCTTTTTCTGTGGGAGGTAATGCTTTCGCCTATTTAGAGAAATAGTCAGTGATTGCCAGGATAAAGATGTGTCCCCTTGACGAAGGAGCGGCAATAGGCCCCACTATATCCATGCCCCAGGCTTGAAATGGCCAAGAGGCATCCGTCGGGTGTAGCGGCTCTGACGGTCTGTGGATGAAGTCGGCGTACAATTGACAGACACGATACTTCTTTGCATACTTGACAGTGTCGGCCATCATGGTGGGTCAGTAATAGCCCATGCGTCGAAGTCGGTCTTGTAGCTTAGGACCTGGTTGATGAGCTCCGCACGTTCCGTAATGATCTTCTCGAAGAGCTTCGGCGGCTTCTTCGTTAGATAGACATCGGATGAGGAGTCCATTGTAGGAGCGCCGGTACAACATTTTGGATGCTGTATCGTAATAGAAACGAAAGGAGCACCTTCTGATTGAGACTGCCTCCTTCGGGTCTTCCGGGAGGATTTCGTAGATGGAAAAGTCGATAAATAGGAATCTCCAGACTCTGACATTAATGCCAGGGTCTGTGGGCATGGCATGAGTTGTCCGCATGCACAGATTAGTTCTGGGGCAAGCCAAGTCCTGACCCGTAACCGTAACGAAGTGTTGAGTCCCGGTGGATGCAGCCAATGAGGCTGCGAGGCCGGCCAGAGCATCGGCTTCCAAGTTTTGCTATCGAGGCACATGCTCTATGAAAAATTCTGCGAAGGTTGAGATGATGTCCAACGCTACTTTGTGGTAGGGGATGAGGTCTTCATGGCGGACCTCATACTGTCCCTGGATTTAATTTATGACGAGCTTTGAGTCACCGTAAGATTCAAGGTAGTCCACCCCCAGCTGTCTTGCTAACTAAAGTCCAATGATGAGGGCGTTTTACTCTGCGACATTGTTGGAGCACAGCTCTGAAAGAGAATAGGAGCGCTGGATGACCAGTTTGTCGGGAGAGATTAAGACCACCCCCACTCTCGCGATAATTTGGCCTTTGGAGCCTGTTCTGGAAGCATCGTTGAAGAACATCCGCCAGACTGGGCTTTCTTCGGTAATGTTTGCTTCTTGCACCTCATCGGGGATACCTTCGTAGAGCCTGGATGATTTCGGGATTGGGTGCGCGGCTAGGAAGTCGACAAATGCTTGGCCTTTGACAGCCTTTTGTGGTACGAATACTATGTCGTATGGTGTCAATAATATCGCCCACGTAGCCAACCGAGAGTTTAGCGCCCCTGGTTTTGTCATGAGAATTCTGAGTGGATTGACTCGGGAGATGACATGGATTGTTTGTCCGAGACATAGTGGCGAGTCTTCTTGATGACGAACACCAAGGCTAGACACTTTTTTCCACGGGGTTGTACCGGTGTTCGGCCCCAACCATTGTTCTGCTGAGGTAGTAAATGGCCTGCTCATAGCCTGCTTTGTTGTTCTGGGCCAACAAAGCGCCAAGGGAATGGTCCATTGCTCGGACATAAAGCAAGAATGGTTTGTTTGCGATGGTTGCCACCAGGACTGGAGGACTTGTCAGATAAGCTTTGATGTCGTCGAAAGCTTTCTGACATTCTCGTCCAGACGTAAGGAACTCCCTTCTTCATAAGCTTAGTGAAGGGTTGACATTTTCCGGAAAGGTTCGCAATAAACCTCCAGATGTAGGTGAGTCGTCCTTATAGACCTCGAAGTCCTCTGAGGTTCTTCGGAGGGTTCATGTCAAGAATGGCTTTAGTCTTTTCGGGGTCGACATGAATGCCTTTTGCTGTGATAATGAAGCCCAGGAACTTTCCACTAGAGACCCCAAGGAAGGATTTAGCGGGGTTCATTTTAAACTGATGTGCCCGCATGAGGTCGAAGACTGTCTTTAGGTCTCGTAGGTGATCACCCTTAAGACGGCTCTTGACGATGATATCGTCAACATAGCACTCGACTGTCTTGCGAAGGTGTTGACGAAAGATGATACTCATAGCTCGTTGGTATGTGGCACCAGCATTCTTCAAGCTAAAGGGCATTACTGTGTAGCAGTAAACCCCCTTTGGTGTTCTGAATGATGTGTGTTTCTCGTCGTCCGGGAACATCTTGATCTGATTGTAGCCTGAGTAACCATCCATGAATGACATACGCTCGAAGCCACATGTGTTGTCGATCATTACATTAGTGATCGGGAGTGGGAACTCATCCTTCGGGCATGCAGAGTTGAGATCCCGGAAATCGATACAGACTCGGATCTTTCCGTTCTTCTTGGTGATGGGGACGATGTTGGCTACCCAGTCGAGGTGTTGCTCTTCACGAATGAACCCGCTGTCCAAGAGCTTGTCGATCTCTTTATCGATGTCGTCCATGATGTTAGGACGGAAGCACCGCTGTTGCTGCTTAACGGGCTTAGCTCAGGTAGGATGTTAAGCTTGTGCATTGCGACCTGTGGGTCGAGTCCTGGCATGTCTTCATAGCTCCAAGCGAAGACGTCGATATATTCTTTGACCAGGTGGATGAAGGATTCTCGGTCCTCCCCCACCAAACTCTTGCTGATGAAGATGGATTTGGATGAAGATTCATCCGCAAGGTCGATCTGCTTGACTTTATCTTCGGTAGGGGGTTCTCGTAATTCAAAGCGAGATTCCCATTGTGCGCCTAGGCATTGAGCCCAAGGTTCTTCTTCAAAAAACTCTCCTGTTTGATCGTCGTCTTTATCTTCTGAGGATGTACAGATGTCATGTTGGCTGACAGCACCTTCCTAAAGACTGAGCCAATACTGGTGTCGGAGTCCCAAGTTGAAGTTTTAGATGAGTGAGAATGTATGACATCCTCTGCTTCTGATTCTTCTAGAGTTGTGATATAGCCTACCCCCCGTCGGGTACGGTGATAGTAGTCTTGTGGCTTCCCTTTTGGCACCGGAAGTCGCAGGGGAAGGCGTCGACCTTTGCTGTAGTTCAGACCTTGACCGCTCTTCAAGTTATAACCCATCTTTTGGATGAAATACTTTACTCGATCGTTGTACTGGTAGATTTGCATTCTGCCGATGTCAGGTTCTGGCTCTGTCGGTGGAAGGTCTCGGTGACGCTCGACATTGCCAAAGATAATGGGCTCCTCGTCTTTGTTCCGAGGTGGGACTATGTAACAGACTCCTTGGTGTAGGACGACTCGATTTATATGACTTACAGTCGTTATTTGTGTTTGCAACGACTGTAGAGCATTATCTAGAGTGTACATGGTATTCCAATGTGGAAGACTAGAATAATTGAAAGACACTCTATTATTGATGAAATACGGGATCTTGTCCCGAGGGATTACATCATCGAGGGATGGGGCATCGACATTAGCCGATATGTACTCTCCAAGTTCTTCATCAGTGAGAACTGGAGCAGCCTTAGGAGTTTCAAGAGAGTTTTTCAGGAGCTTGGCCCGTGCTGGCTCCTGGGACTGTGCTGAGAAGGACGTCGAGGTCTTCTCTTGTGGCCTGACGGGCGCTGACAACTGAGGAGGCTTGCCTTTGAGCCGCACCTTGAGGGGAGCCTCGGTTGGTGTGCCGGGAGTTGGAGCATTTCCCCATAGCTTGGCTACGAGGGGAGCCGCCAATTGAGGGGGCTTTCCTTTGAGGCGTATCTTCAATGGAGCTTCATTGGGTGTAGTGTCCGGAGAAGCTGGCGCCTTCCCGCGGAGTTTGACTACCATAGGGACTGATATTTGAGGCGGTCTCCCTTTGAGTCGCACTTTTATAGGAGCATTGATTATCATGTCCGCCTCTGAGTCAGCTTCGACCTCAGCTTCTGCCTCATCGTCAATGTCATTGGCTTCATCTTCGAGATGAATTAATTTGTACAGATCAGCGTCGTTGAAGAAGGCTTCAATCCCTCTGAAGGGATCGACATCAGCAAATTCTGTTCGGATGATGCCGCTGGTGGATACGCATTTCGTACATTGATGGAGGGTGGATGGAACCACCATGTATTCATGTATCTATGCCCGTCCCAACAGGATGTTGTAGTTGACGTCTGCATCCACAACAATAAGTCACTTCGGTCTGGAGATTGCTGATGTGACACTTCAAGCGGATCTTCCCCAGTGGCTCACTCTTACTAGCGTTGAAGCCACTAATGGTAGTGTAACATGCTGTCAGGCGATGCATCGAGATCCCCAACATCTGAAGTAGAGTTCGGGGGATGATGCTAAGAGAAGACCCAGGGTCAATTTGCATTCGATCCACCTTGATGGCACCGACGTACCCTGTGTAATACAGGGGTCTGTTGTGCCTGTTGTTCTTTAGCAGCATATCCTGCTGAGTGAATGTGATGTTAGGGATGATTTCCCTCACATTATGACAGTGCAGACATGCTGTAGGATCGTCGTCAGGCTGCTTGACCTGACTGATGAAAGACTCGGCGTCCTTTAGGGCTTCGCAGAGAGCCTCTCGAGTATCTTTGGATAGGCGGAGGAGCTCGAATAGGGAAAGCCGTGCTGGAGTACTAGCCAGTTGTGCCAGTATGTCAAAGTTATGGAGCTTGGCTGACCCCGAAGTGTTGTCTTTTCAAAGAGGCCTGTCTAAGCGGACCTCCTTCTACTTTTATTTGTCAGCTGCAGGAGATTGGGATGAACCTTCTCCTTGGACAGCTGTGGTGATGATAGGAGGCGTCACTTCGAACGGAACGTCCTCTGGTTGGGCGTTCTGCTGTGAATGCGTTTGCACGGCAGTGCTTCTTCAAGGGAGGAAGTCACCATTCGGCAAGACTTGGTCTTCTTGCCTTTGCTTTTGGAGGTAGGGAGTACCCCCGGTTGAGTCAACTCTGGAACGAGATCCGGGTGAACCCACATAATCTCTCCCTTGGATGTTGTGAGTGGTGTGAGCCCACCCACGTTGTCACGGGTTGGTGGAAGGTTGACTACTTCCATTGTCACCTTTGGAATGGGGACGACGCCACTTTGAGCTGTAGTAGGCGGTAAGGTACAGAACTGGAGAGACACCATGTTGGCAGACTGTCTTCTTCTCGTAATCGACTGAGATGACGTTCGCATTGATCATGCGTTGTATGTAGTCTTTGAGGATGTAGCATCCTTTAGTTGGATGTCCGATGAACCGATGGTAGTAACAATACCTCGGGTTGCCGACTCTGCCTACTTCGTCAGGACGCTTAGGATCAGGCAACTTGATTTTGTCGCCCTGCTTCAGCATCTCGAAGAGCTGTAGGGTATCCTCATCGTGGAAGGAGTAGACCATTTTTGGTCGTGGTGCGGTAGGAGGCCTCTGGACAGGACCTTATGTGCTGTTAGACGCATTGACAGTTAATGCCTGCTTCCCTTTCGCTTCACGGCTGCTACTGCTGGTCGCAAGCCGTTTCCTTTGTCGTCAAAGGTGGGGAAGTTAACCCCCAGAAGGCGAGCGTTACGCGCCTTTTTCTTAGCAGCTTCGGCTTCGATGATCAATGAACTCCAATCTGGCGAGGGAGTGGAGTTGAGCCAGAGGTTGATCGCGGGGATTATGTTCATGCTGCAAGAGTCGATGAGTGCATGTTCCGGCATGCCTGGAGGCAACCTTAGGCATGCTTGTCTGAAACGCTCGATGAATTCTCGAACAATTTCCTTCTCAGTCTACTGCACTTCTATTAGAGATGACATGGTCATGTCTCTCCCTCCGTCGTAGAACCGATCGAGGAAGAGGAGTGTCAAGTCGTCGAAGGACGATATGGAGTTGTCAGGAAGACTGCAGTACCAGTCGTAGGCAACTCCCTTCAGAGCTCCGACAAACAAGCTCGTGAGCAAGGCATCTTCTTTTGGGAGATGCCCTATCTGAGACTGAAAGTAGGTCAAGTACCGATGAGGAGAGCTTCCTGTCGTATGGCATCAGTGTATGTGGTTTATACTTGGGAGGATAAACCACCTTGTTCCACTCCAGAGGGTAGGTTGAGGAAGCCCCAACTTCTGACGTTCTTCCTGCCGGTTTTAGACCTCGAAGCGTTTATGCAAGTCCCTGATCATCTCGGCCAAGTCTACTGTCGAGCTAGGAGCAGGTGAAAGCGGAACGACCTGAAGTTGGATATTGGAAGGAGCTGACGCTCGCGGTGCAGTGTGATGTACTGCCCCTGAAGATACCCATTGATGGGGTATAGTTGAATCTCCGTTGGCCCCTGGATCGGGGCTAGTGGAGATAGGTGCCCTTGCCAGAGTGGTTCGAATGTCGAATACCGCTTGGGTCAGGATCTGCTTATAGACAGAGAGAGTCTTGAGACTCCCTTCAAGGGTGTCTATGCGCTGCACGATGTCCAGCGCTGGAGCGTCTGAGTCTCCTTCATCACTACCCGCTGCCATGTAGGCTGTCATGACATGGGTGGAAGTGGATGGATCGGTCGAGGCTTCACTCTCGACCTCACTTTCCTGTAGAGGGGCTTCTTTTTCTGAGGCCTCGTGTTGGCTACCCCCAGCTACGTCTCGGTCAGTTTGTGGGAGCACTTCCTTATCTTCGAGAGAGGGTTGTCAGAGGCTTGACTACCCCCGACTGTTGCTTCTGTCAAGGCCTTGATCCTTGTTCGGGTGCGTTCGTACACCCCTGGGGATGGGACCACTGTTTTGCTCTTCCTCAGCTGAGTCTTGGATGCAGAGGCTGAGGAGTTGGTGGTTGTCTTTCTTACGGATGAGGAGACAACATGACAGGATTTGGGCTCCGCTTCGTCTTTAATTGGCACTTTCTTTTCGAGGCGACGTCGGATAGGTGCTGTAGTTTATAGTCACTGAAACACGGACTGCCTTTGTGGTGGAGCCGTTGTTTTACAACAACAGGAATTGATGGTGACCATAGCACAGTGTGCCCTGCGAGGGACATATTGTGCTTATTGGTCAGCTCTCCTGATCTGCATTTGTGACTGATCATATTACGCAAATCATGTTGGGAGAGTTTCACTTTAGCACCCCCATCAGGCGCATGGCAAGGCCAAGCACCGGGGTGGTCATGTGAATGCTGTACCCCCTAATCTGGTTCACACGCATGAAATATGCGCAGATCATTGGTAGAGGAACAACATTTATGGAAACTTGAGTCCACTTCATGCTTGTCACCCAGGTGGGCGCATGGACTCAACATCGCAGTTGTCCAGCCAGACTTGGTTCGAAACGCAGTAGATGTGCCCAAGCGGGACAGGGACTTTGAGAGTCAACTCGTTTCTGACATAGATATGCCCGAGTCGACTCTGTACAGCTTACCATCAGCAGCGCATGATTTTGAGCGCATGCTTCTGGTCCGCTGTTGGCATAGCATATTTGTGGCGCATGGCCTGTGCTGCCTTGGATTTCTTTGTACTAGCCCGCGAAGGTGCATAGTACTTAGAATCCAATGGTGTCTCGCCATGACAACAAGTGAGTCTATTGAAGACATGTTCTCTCCTGCGCACCAGAGCTCATGCGCTGGAGATTGGTTGCACCTCTGCTCCGTTGACGCATCTTCTTCGACTGGGAAGAAGACGGTAAGAAAATGCAGCCAACACTGCGTTTCCCAGACAGACGCGCGACACCAGTGGGCGCATCCTTGTTGCTGAGAGCGTCAGCAGGAAGGGCCAGCTGCGGGGGTGCGTCCCCTTCAGTGATAGTGCTAGTCGCATCGGCCTTGCGCACCCAGACTTGGCGAGTCTTCTTCGGCTTTGGCAGCCGCTTCGAAGGACTCGCGTTGCCTTCAAAGACGAACTCCTCATACGCCTGTTGATTGAGGCGCACCACAAGTGTTTTGTGGGAGGAGTCGAGTTTGATGTCGTCAGATTGTGACACAACTTTCTCGTTGGAGGAGAAAGAGGTCCCCAGCGGAGTCGCCAGCTTGTTTGCCATCAAAAATGCGACAAGGTTTTGTTGACTAAAACTATGGTATTTTATTTAACAACAGAACAGTATACAATATAGGACTTAGACGTAGTCCTAGGAGTACACTTTTATTTTTATCTGGAAACTGTATCGGTGGAGCGAGTGGTAATGCGTTGACTCCATTAACGATCTGACGATGATCTTGAACTCTCTGAAGGTCTGGGTTACTCTGGATGCCGGAGTATTGTGAGGAGAAGCGGTCGTTAAGTCTCTCGTCTAGCCTCTATGGATGTGCTTCTCTCTGTGTATGTATGTCCCTCCTTGTCTGTGTGTGTATGGTGAAGGAATGATCCTTTTATTTATAGATAGTAGGCTGGCTGCTCATGCGCACATATGTCGGATGCGCCGGGACATGGGAACGCCACGTGGTTTGTTGGCGGGGCGCATGGTTGATGCGCCCTGGATTGAAGTTCAATCTGCTGGACTGCTGTGCTGGGCTGCGATGGAGCTGGCACATGGCATTCGCGGAAATTTGGTTGTTGCTGAGATCATGGGTGGTTAGTACCCATTCTTTGAACAGAACTGAGTCAAGGGACGCGTGGCGTATGCCTGTGGCTCAAAGATCTCAATTTTGGAGGAGAGTGATCTGTCGGAGAGCGCCTAGGATCGGGCACATGGAGGCGACTTAGTCTATGAGTTTTAGGCATCATAGACGAGTCTAGGCGCATGGCTTTTGAGGTGCATGCAGAGCTTCGCATCAGGGTGTACCTATAATCAGGCTCAGGGGAGGCGACTTGGTCTCATGATCTTTAGGAGCCATGAGCTAGTCCAGGCGCATGGCTTTTGAGGCGCATGCAGAGCTTTCTCTTATGTTACTTGGGTCAGAAGTAAGCCGGGGGGCGCATGACCACTGGGGCGCATGTAGTCTTTTGGGCGTATGTCCATGAGGCGCATACAAATGATCGGTCTACCACGTGGCAATTGTTGCCGACCCAAGGTGTAATAATGGTGCTAACATCAGCGACGCTTCGTTATCTGCAAAGCTGATTAGACGGCTCTTGATTGCCACCTTTGTCATTCAGCATTAAATATTTGATAGAGAGAGTTGCATTGGTTAGTGCCAATGTGGTCGCATAACTATAGCCCGCTGGGCGCATCCATAGGGTGCGCACGATATTGACGACACATCTGCCAATGTGTCTCATCTCTTTGGCCTGTCTGTTGGGTTCTTCGAGGCATTAATGGTTGCCTTGACTTAGACGAATACGAGGCGACGGATGTATTTGCTTTTAATGCAGATTCATTGCATAGAATTTGGAACGTCGGCCATTTGGCACTCGGGTGTAGGCTGCCCATGCTTATAAATAGCCGCATGAGGAAAAACTTTGCTTTCATTCTTGAAAAGATGAACTTGGCCGGAGCTCTGCCTTGGCGAACTTCCGAACTCGAGCTCTTCTCGAGGGTGAAGATGCACTGCCCTAGTCTTTTCGTCGCTCTGAGCTTCTGTGATAGTGTCTGTTGCATCCAAATATCGGGATCATCGAGTCCCGACACAGGCCGATGGTGCCTGTTGCATCCAAAGATCGGGGTGGCCACGCTCCGTCTTTCGTTATGCTGGCAGAGCCACAGGTTGCCGAGTGTGCCTGTTGCTTCCGAAGATCGGGGCGTCGTATCGCGATCCTTGTCGAGCTAGGAGAGCTCCTCCTCCTGCTACACAAGGGCTGATTGGTGCTGATGAGAGAGAGTAATTCGCTCTGACTATGCACGGAGATGCGCATACGTTGAGATGCTGGAATGATGTGCCTGGATGAGACATTAGTGATGCGCCTGACAGATGATGCACCTGGCAGATGATGCGCCTGACAAATGGTGCATGGCAGTTTGCTGCATCTGGCTGTAGCTTTAGGATCTTCCTTCTTTGTAGAAGTTCTCCTTTGTAAAGCCTTTTTTAGACATGTAATAAACTTTCATATGAAATAAAAGTCCTCTTTTGAATGTCTTTAAATTTGTACTTTTCTTTGTTGTGCCAAGTATCTGTCTGAGCTTTTTCTGGCGCATATTTGTTGTAGTGCCTCCATCCGACATGAGAATCATGCAATCAAGTAAATCAGGTAAAACAAGTGAAACAAGTAACATGATGACAAGTGTGTTTTTATGCTCATGCATGCAATGTCAAATCGAGTACATGTACTTGCCTTTTTCTCGGAAGTTGTAGTGTTTTCTAATCCACCTAAAAATAGGGAAAGGGATTTTAGAAACATTCTAAATATTCCTTAACTAGCTAATGTCATTTTCCAAGTCTTACCATCACATATTGCTAACTATTACTAGAAATAACTAAGACAAAGTATCCCATATACGCTTTCCCATAATCCAGCCTAGCCCAATTTTACTATCAAACCATCAAACTAATATTCTACTAAACGACAGCCCACTCTTTCTGAATTTACCAATCTAAGTACTCTCAGCCCAAGTTATGAACCCATCATTTACTTCTAACCTAATCCCAGGCTCGGCTCAGAGTCAAGAATATTCAACAATTGAAAGCTGGTCCACCAATAACCTGACTTACAAAATTGGGGTAATCTCATTGAACTCAACGACCCAAACTCTGCAGGCCCAAATACCCAAGCCTCGGGCTAATATTAAACGCAAGGCAATAGCCTAGCAAATTAATCTCAGACTGAACCACTGTCATTCAAACTTCTTAAACCAGTCACTCAAACTGAATTTAAATCTTCCAAATCAACCCTAAAATACTAACGGTCACATGATTCAAATACAAAGTGCAGCATATAGGCCAGTGTCTTTACGACACAAAATTGCTTCCAATATCAGAATATTAGTGTCGACCGCTTAATCTGACACCAATCTGCACTAGTCCCGTGTCCTATCTCACAGCGGTGTCGAACACATAACCACATAATAAAGTGATACCTGAAGCAGAGGATGCACAATCTGTGTTCCTGGAGTCCGATTCGATCGTTCTCGTGTCCAATCTCGACAGTAACACTGGACTAGTGATTCCTTCGAGCACCATTTGTGCATAGTCAAGAAATGGAAATACAATCAATCTCTATATCAGCGGATCGAACACAACCAGAAATAAATAAGAGTCATGAAACAAGTGGAGAAGAGGAATCAAGGAGAACTCACCCGATTGACGAATCGAATGGATCGATATTGCTATCGTCGCTCTGTCGACTCCTCGCTCCAACTCAACAAAATGTCGATCATCAACGCATATGACTGCTTGACGAACCAACTGTTCATTATCAAGGACGGTTCAACAACATGGAATAGTTGGGATAATCTTACCAAAAGTGACCCTAGCATGATCCAACTGGCACAGGAAATCGATCGGCACTCCCGATCAGTATGGCGAGGAAGATGACGATCACACATTGATCACATATCCAATCCCCTAACAGAGATCGATGTAACGATCAAGAATTGGACTATTAGAATGATTCAAAAGACCAAAGGACAAGGAAGACTCACCGAGCTATGCTGAAGGGCTCGCGTCGTCCTGCTACAATCGACGTCGTCTTCACTGTCGGTCTCTGGCCAACGCCATGGCCGGCGAGATCCCTCGAGGAGGATGGACAAGGATGAAGAGGAAAGAAGAATCGAATGCCAACTGACGTTTAGTAAACAAGATCGGCTGTCGTCGACTCGTCGCTAATGTAGAAGAACCGTGTCGCCATAGCCAAGAGCTTGGACGAGGAAGAAAGAAGAGTAGGCGGAGGACCAATTTTGGTAGGGCTTTGCCGGAATGATGAGGGATGAAGAAGGGGGTGAGGGGTCCTATTTATAGGATTGGCGGGGGTTGCCGACGGTTACAAGCGGACGTTGGGTATCGAACAGAGCCAAGTCGGTGGGGACGAACGGTGATGATGGCTTGGCAAGAGGCAGTGGAGAAGAAGGCTCTGGAATTCTCTGGAGTTGTCGAAATGAATCAGCCGCGCTACTGCGTCTCGCCACTGCTCATCGTCGACTTAATTTGGAGAAGAAGAACTCGAGTGAACATAGATCTGAGAAGAATAAAGGTGATGGTTTATAAGCCTAATGAGTAGGGTTAATTGCTACTAACGGATTGGGATCCTAACAGGTTTGGGTTGTGCAGTAAAATAATTCAGTACATACCCGTTTAGTGAAATAGGTAGACTTGGGCTCATGGATAACTGCTGGGCTTGGTTTCAAAATAGGAACAATGGTGTTGGCTTTAAAGGGGTGGGCCCTATTTAGCTGGGTAAAATGTCAATAAGAGCATCATTAGTAGTTGGGACTCTCCAATGCAATTTGGAGCCCAAAATTTCAAAAAAAAAAAAAGTAAATGTAGAATGGGTTGGGTTTGTATGAGAATAGTAAGAAATGATAAAGTGAGCTCCGGTCCCAAAAATTGTGTGGTCAGAAATTAATGTAGGAAAAAAATAATATAAAGTTTAGAATGTAGAAAGTTGGGCTCCAAATTGGAACTTACTATTCTACAAAACGAGTTTCTACAATCTAGAATCTAGAAATTGGGAGGCCCAACCCTTAGCACCCATGGATGGGTTGGTACCGAAATTGTAGAAATTGGGACTAGGGATGAGACTTATTATTCTACAAAATGAGCTCCTACATTCTAAATCTAGAATCTAGAAAATGGGATGGGCCTTACTAATGATGCTCTAAGGAGTGTGGGCTTGTCTTGATAAAACTGATAAGAGGTTTGGCTGGTTTAAAAGTATTAGGATTAAATCAGGACAATGGCTAGAAATGAGGTTTAGGCTTACAAGATTGTTTGAAAATTTTCTCAAATATAATAGAGGCTAATAAATAATTAATAAGATATCATAGTAGAGGAAATGGCTAACTCACAATAATTTAAACACACTAAATGGAAAATATAACTAAATAATCATAAAGAAGGAAGATAACCAATTCTTCCATTTATAGAAAAAGGTGGAGTTACAAATCTACCCTCCTTGAAAATTTTTGTCCCTGAAATTTCTAGAGAGTAGTGAGTACATAAAATCTCGAAGAGATAGGGGTATTTCTCCCTCATCCTCTCTTCCAAGTAGACTCCCAAGAAGAGTGATGCCTCCAAGCAATTCGAACCAGCGGAATCGTCTGATGGCGTAGCCTTTTCTTTCGGCGGTCAAGTATCTCTACCGACTGCTCTGAGTAAGTGAGACTGGGCCTATCTCAAGCTCTGAATGATCCAATACACGGTTGTGGTCACGATGTACCTTCGAAGCTGGAAAATATGGAATATATTGTGTACTCCCATTAGGTAAGGCGACAAAGCTAATATGTAAGCAACTGCCCCTATCCTGATCAAAATTTCAAAGGGTCCAATAAAACTTGGACTCAGCTTCCCGCCTCTACCAAATCTGATAGCTCTTCGAGTCGGTAAAATCTATAGAACCATATCTCCAACTGCAAACTCCAGGGCTCTTCGACTGCTGTCTGCCCAGTATTTCTGTCTATCCTATGCTATCCTTAGATGACCTTGAATCTGTCTGATCTTGTTTACAGCCTTCGTAAACATCTCTGGTCCAAGTAGAGGTCTCTCTCCAACATCATCCCATGACAATGGTGTGTGACATCGACGACCATACAATGCCTCAAAAGGAGTCATGCCAATGCTAGCCTGATAACTGTTATTGTAGGCAAACTCCACTAAGTGCAGATGATCCGCCCAAGATCCTCCAAAGTCCAAAGCACAAGTTCTCAACATATCCTCCAATGTCTGTATGGTCCTCTCTGACTGTCCGTCAGTCTGGGGATGATAAGCAGTGCTGAACTTGAGCTACATTTCCAGACTCCTCTGTAAGCTCTTCCAAAAGTAGGAAGTGAATCTGTTGTCTCGGTCTGAGATGATGCTGACTAGAACCTAATAAATCTTCACAATCTGTCTCATATACAAATTTGATAACTTCTCCATAGTCAGTCCCACTCTGAAAGAAATAAAGTTTGCTAACTTGGTTAATCTGTCTACTATCACCCATATGGCATCATTCCCGCTCGACGATCGTGGTAATCCCGAGACAAAATCCATGGTGATATGCTCCCACTTCAACTCAGGAATGGACACTGGCTGCAATAATCCTCCTAGTCTCTGACGTTCCGCCTTCACCTGCTGACAAACCAGACATCGGAAGACAAATCTGGGTACCTCTCGCTTCATTCCATACCACCAGACATACTCTCCGAGATGCTTGTACATCTTCGTACCTTCAGGCACTACAAAAAGTGTCTTTTTGGGATGAAACTATTAGTAACACTAGTCTAAAAAGTCCTAAAAGTGTAGTTCTAGGGACGACTATATTTTTAGTAACAAAAAGTTGTATTTTTTGGGAACGGATTGTGAAAATGGATCACTATTTGGGACTAATAAAACTTTATGTTCCAAATAATTCATATTACCGTCCCCAATAGCTCAGCGGGAATGCCAAGCATTTGGCTGCTAATTGCCAAATTTTAGGGGAGAACGTTTTCCTCCATACGTCTGCATCCTGACCGTTCGAACGGATGACATAAATCTAGACTGTCCATCCCAAAACCATTCAGAACTTATTCACCATTTGATCAAAAGCAACCTAAATCTTTCTCACTTTTCGATAAAAAAACTATGGCTGATGCTCTTCAACCTTTGCTCTCTCTCTCTCTCCGACTTTTCAACCCTAGGTGCTCTAGTGCTGCTGCTTCTCTCTTTTCTCTCTCTCTGACCTTTGCTCTCTCTCTCTTCGACCTTTCAACCCTAGGTGCTCCAGTGCTGTTCACTACTAAAATACAGCAAATTGGCGACGGAGGGTTAGCGACGGATCTTATCCGTCAGCCATAGCGACGACCTCGCGACTACCTTGTGACTGACTACCGTCAGAAAGCAATTGATATTTTTTTATTTTTTGCGTCAAAATGAGTCGCACATCCGTCGCTAAATTGACGAAAAATTAGCGACGGATTCATGTCCATCGCTAATATGTCGCACATTGCGGCGACAAAATCTGGGAAAAAATGGCACGCTAAATTAGCGTCTATGTAGTGACGGACGTTCAGTCGGTAATCTAGTTGGTATTTAGAGACTACCTACCGACGGATATATCCGTCGGTAATCCGTCGCTAAATGTAACCTAACTTAAATTGAACCGACGGGGGAGAATTTTTCATTCCCCCCAAAAACTCTCTCTCTTCCCCCTCTCTCGCTCTCTCTCCTCTCTCTCTCCTCTCTCTCCTCTCTCTCTCCGGCGAGCTCTCTCCGACGGTCACATTCTCCGGCGAAGTTTCTCTCCGACGGGATTCTCTCTCTCTCAGGTATCTCTCCTCTCTCAGGTATGCTCTCTCTCTCTTCTCCCTCTCTCTCTCTCTGTTTAGGGTTTCGGGTTGGTGGGGGGGTCGACTGTCGCTGGGGCCGACGGGGTGGGGTAGGGTTTAGGACGGTGGGCAGGGTAGGGTTTAGGGTTTTGGGGTAGGGGTAGGGTTTCAGGTGGGGGGTGGGTCGGCTGTCGCGGGGGCCAGCGGTGATGGGGGGAGCTAGGGAGGGGGGGCGGGGGGTGGATGGTGTTGGGTGCGGGGGCGGTGAGGGAGAGGGGGGTGAGGGGAAGGGGGGTGGGTGTTTGCTGTCGGAGGGTGAGGGAAAGGGGGTGGGTGTTTGCTGTCGGGGGGGGGAGGGGGTTTGCTGTCCGACGGGGTAGGGAAGGGGGTGGGGGGTATCGGTGGTTTCAGATCGGACCATTCCTATGAGTATCGGTGGTTTCGAATCGGAGTATCGGATCGGGGGAGGGGGTATAGGTGGTTTCGGATCGGACCAATCCTATGAGTATTGGATCGGGGGAGGGGGGTATCGAAAATCGGTATCGGAATCGAAATCGATATCGGATCGATACTGACCGATACTGGTACAGTTTGGCATGTCCCGCTCTGATACTGACCGATACCCGATACTGACCGATATCGATCCGATACTGTCCGATACTGATACAGTTTGGCATGTCCCGGTATCGGTATCGGACTATCCCTATGAGTATCGGCATCGGGGTACCGGTAATATCGGTGGTTTCGGATCGGAGTATCAGATTTTTTGGTATCAAAAAAACAAATAGGTATTAATAAATTATTAATATTAATAATTTATTAAAGTATCGGCCGATACCGATATCGATCGGAGTATTAGACTATTCTTATGAGGATAGTTTAAAGTATCGGGCTATTCTTATGTTTAGTTTGTCTTACGATACAGATTTTCACATCCAAATCGAGGATGAATCGTTACTTGTTGATCGTATATGGAGCATCTACCGATTCAGCTACCATACGAAGCCCGTGTCGGTGCATCTGTTCATTATCGATGGATGTACCCCTTTGAAAGGTAAATAAAAATTGATATAACTTAAGTGGAATTTTATAATTCATTGTCAATTCTCAAGATAATTTGTCTTTCTAGGTACCTACACCATCTAAAGAAGAAAGTTGGCAACAAGGCTCATATAGAGGCTTCGATATACGAAACATATCTTATCGAGGAGGTGTCAAACTTCTGCTCCATTTATTTTGATACTCATGTCGAGACAAATCGATATAGACCTCAAAGGAATGACGAAGACGTTGAGGATGGAGGTATATTCAATTTAAGGGGCAAGCCTATTGGGGCTAGTAAGAATCGGTGGTTGATTGACGATGAGTATGATGCCGCACAGCAATATGTATTGTTAAATTGTGACATACAAGAAGTGAGAGATTTGGAGAAGTAAGTGACTACACCTCGTTATAAATCTAATTTGGTGAAGTAAGTGACTACACTTATTTTTATTCTTTCTAACAGTGTATTTAGAGATGAAGTCAAAATAAGGACACCCGATATTACCGATGGAGGACTTCAAAGAGAGGTTGATTGTACCTTTCCGACCTGGTTTCAAAAATACGTAAGTAACTGAGATAATATGTTATGCGACTACCATTAAAATATATGCAAGTAAAACATTTAAATTATCATTATTTGTTTACAGGTTTTATTGCCTGAAACAACACTCACAAATGAGAGTTTCGTTATTTGGCATTGGGACCGAAGAAGCATGCGAAGACTTGGCCAGGCTATGTCGTTAATGGCTTCAAGTTTAGGGCAACTCAGCATGCTATAAATGTCGAATTTGTCAATGACAACTTCAGTACGAAGGATTCTGGTGTTTGCATAAGAGGCACCATCTATGACGACGAACCAGACTTTGACTATTATGGAGTGCTTTGGGATATTGTAGATTTATAATATAGTTCCCCATATGGCATATTGTGATGTTCAAATGTGAGTGGTTCGATACGACACCAAATATCGGTTGGAGAGTCGATAAACAATTTGGATTCGTCGATATAAATCATCGCAGGAGGTATAGATGGTCCGACTTGTTTGCGATAGCAAGTCAGGTTGTTCAAGTCTTATACAAGCTACCCAAAGCGTCGTAGAGATCGATTTGATTGGTGGCAGTATGCAAGATTAAATCTAGAAATACATTCAACGTTGGAGACCCAGCATACCAAGAGGACGAGATCGAAAAGCCCCAATACCTGGGACAACAGTCAGATTCCATGGATGTTGAATTAGAGGTTGATATACCTCTTACTGAGGAAAATAGAGGGGAGAAGAGGTTGATATACAAGACTTAGATGTCAAACAGGGGAGAAAGAGGCGTCTTGTCCCAAGTATTGAGACTGAATAAGAAGAAGAAGAAGAAAAAAAGAAGAAGAAGAACTTGATGAGGATGAGGATACAGATGAAGTCAAAGATGAGGATGAGGATGAGGATGAGGATGAGGATGATGATGAGAATGAAGACGAGGACGAGGACGATGACGATAATTAAATATCGGTATATTTCAGTTCATATTTTTGTCGAGGCCGAGGCCGCTGACGAGGACGATTTAGTTTAAATTAAACTTCTGTATTCTTCTTTCAGTTCATGTTTTTGTCGTTCGATCATCTACTTATTGTATAATTTTCTTTTCGCAGATGGCACTCCTAGTCCTACTCCTCTAGCCGGCAATCGTCGCCCTACTGCTGGTATATATATTTTAGTTTAGTTTTATATTCATTTATACTTTTATATTATTAATTATGTTTATGTGTTCTATTTATAGGGCATGGTTGCGAACACTCGTGCTGGTGGTGCTGGCCGTGGTCGTGGTGGTGATGGTGGTGGTGGTGGTCGTGGGCGTGGGCGTGGTGGTAGCGGTCGTGGTCGCCAGACGTCTCCCCGAATGTGACCTCCGATCCCGACCTGGAGAGCCCGGGCACACACTCTTCCTGCCGTCAATCTTCGTCGAGGCCTGCGACACCGTTCCTCCATCGCTAGCGGATCCGTTCCGCCACCGGATGCACCAACGGATGCATCAGCAGATGCAGCAGCGGACCCAGCAGTTACTGCACGGTGGGCCCCGGAGTACCCCCGTATTCAGTTTCATCCTGTTACCGGAGAGTACATACGCGGACCCTCGGATCCTCCGACGCCACCAGAGAGGACGACGGGCGAGTTTCGACGAGAGATATGGCCCGCGGGTGAATCGTAAGTAAATTTAAGTTAATTTATTAAATTTATTTTATTTCTTCAAGTCAATAATCCAGTCGTTGCTTTTTTTTATAGATTTTTCCCGTGGGATGTTGCCCGGAGTCTAGGGTGCATTATCCGAAAAAACTACCATGGCCTCTACCTCAATTTTTCTGAGGTACCTCAGGACAGGCAGTACGTCTGGCTCGACGAGATGAGGATATATATCTTAGGGTTAATTATTAAATATTCTTTAATTTATTAATTTTTTAATTACGTGATATTTGAATTTGTGTGTTAAAGGACGTTCTGGTGGCCCCTCCATCGCAAGGAGGCGATCCGCAGGACCTACAAAGCCGTCGCCGGAAAGAAGATACGGGATGCGGTGTACGACCTTCGTAGGACGGATACGAAGAAGGACTGGATCCGGGCGGAGTACTATGAGGAGATGTTGGAGAAGATGAATACTCCTCGATACAAGAAAAAATTAGAGAAAGCCAAGGCGAATAGACAGGCCGCGGGTCTGCATACGGGAGGATTAAGGCCCCACACACGGACGTGTACAGATTTGGTGAGATACCGCAAATTTATTCCACTATTTAATTTGGTACTATTAATATACGAAGTTAATTAAATTCTACGTATGCAGGCCCAACAGGCAGTGAAGGAGAGGAGAGAGGCGGAGGCGGTCACCGCTTACAACGTATTCGTGCATACTTACAAGAGGCGGAAGGACGAGAGCTTCGTCGACGCGAGGTCCCAGGAGACTGATGTAAGTACTTACGTTCATGATTATAACTATAACTTAGGGAAATATATGATTATAACTATAACTTAATTAGGTAAACTTAGGATTAAAACTGTAACTTAGGGAAACATAGGATTTAGATTATAACTTAGGAAAACTTATAGTATAAACACATTCATTGGATAGGCTGCGTATCGTGAGGCACTCCGTCGGATTGAGCCCCTACCGAGGATGTCGGCGAAATGATGCCCACCTAGACGCCCTCTTTTATGGTTGCTCGCTACGATGACGTGTTCATAGAATCCGCCGGCGGCTTTAGGGAAGGGCACCTGTACGGCTTAGGTTTCGTGGCAAATTTTTTGCAGACGTCGACTCTGAGATATCCACCACCTCCGCCTCCTTCCGTGCCCCCCGCAGACGATGTGAGGACGCAGCTTGCGACTCTCGCCACGGCGATGTCGGATTTGCGGTCAATAGTGCTGGGGCAGTATCCGTATCCTTCTTCTGCTCCCGATCCGTCTGCTCCTAGTCCGTCTGCTGCCGCTCCGTCTACTGCTGCTGTCGGTGCTTCGGATCGACTTGGTTCTTCTTGTTTCGGACGGTTATCTTTTGATCGCTCTTCCGAGGCCAGCCTGGTACCGGATGCTACTATCGTGGCACTCCATGACATGATGTCGTCAGAGCAGCTACGCTCGCTTCCAGACCACGTTTTGTCCCAAGTGCCGCCACATATGGTAGAGGATTATATACGCAGAGTGGATGCGACAGAGAGAGCACGAGACGATCCATCTCCTCCTTCTCAGTGATTTTATTTATGTTTTTGGACATTTATACATTTGGATGTGTATATTTTGGATATTTTATTTATGTTGTGATATATTGGATGTTTGGAGATATTGTGTTGGCAATATGGATATTTATTCGATATATTAGATGTCGGATATGTTATATTTGTGTATGGTGGATGCTGAATATGTTATATTATAGGGAATAGTCTCTTTCCTGAATTTTTTTTTCAAAAATATTTCAGTTAGCGACGGATTATCGACGGCGTACCGACGGACGTTTGCAGATAGCGACGGTTTGTCGACGGACGACCGACGAACGTTTGCGGATAGCGACGACTTCCCGATGGATTATCCGTCGGACTATTTCTGGAAAAAAGTAGCGACGAAATGGCGACAGAATTTCCGTCGCTCATGTTCTGGAAATATGGAAGATATCTAGAAGCGCGGCGACGGATTATCCGTCGCCAAATGGCCGCTAATTCGACGAGTAAGTCTATTTATCGACGGCCTCGCGGCAGCTTAGTGACGAACTTTCCGTCGCTAATTGTATGAATATGAGATAGAGACATTCAAGCGACGGAATGGCGACGGATATCCCGTCGATCATGTTCTAGAAATATGTGAGATTTCCAGAAGGGTGGCGACGGATTATCCGTCGCCAGGTAGCCGCTAATCTGACGAGGTAGTGTATTTGGCGACTGCTTCGCGTCAGCTTAGCGACGAACTATCCGTCGCTAATTGTACGAATATCAGATAGCGACAGCTTACCGACGGATTATCCGTCGAGAGGCGACGGAATAGCGACGGAGTTCCCGTCGATCATATTCTAAAAATATGGAAGATTTCCAGAAGTGTGGTGACGTATTATCCGTCGCTGATGCGTCGCTAATCCGTCGACGTTAGCGACGCCTTAGCGACGAATATTGCGTATCAGAAACCCTCTGATACGCGGTTAGCGACGAGTTAGCGACTTATTGTCCGTCGCTATTTGTATGAATATTTTAAAAATTTAACCTGTCAATGTTGACGGGAACCCGTCGGCATACCGTCGCTAAATGTTTTTATTTTATCAACGAAAATCCGTCGCTAATTAGTCGAAGAGCGGCGGACTAGCGACGAGGTTATTTTCGACGGATTTTTTCAGCCCGTATCTGTCGAAAATCCGTCGGTAATGGGAATTACCGACGAATTTTTGACGGATATGGCCATCGCTAAATCATTGTATTTTAGTAGTGGTTGCATGGTATATTTTCCCCAATCTTTAGAATTTTTTATTAATTTTTTAGTCTTTTTTTGCCCTAATTTTTGGTTGCATGTTATTTTGTCCAAGAATATTTGCTTGAAATTTGAGTGTTTTACACTGTTTACACGGCTGCATGTTATTTTGTCCTGGATTATTTACCAATTTTTTGGTCAACATTTGCTCGAAATTAATTACTTGTCCAAAATAAGAGTTATTTACCAATTTTTGGCTTGAAATTTGCTCGAAGTTAATTACATGTCACACTATTTATACAGTTTTTTAGGATTATTTACCAATTTTTTCAGAATTATTTATGAAGAAATGTGAGTGTTTACACAGGCTGCATGTTTTTGTTTTTGTTTTTACCCCTAATTTTTGCATGCATGATCTGTTATTTAGGTGATTGTTTTTCTTTTGGAAAGATTTGGGTTTATGAAGTTTATTAGTTTATTGAGAAAATTATTTGGTGGCAAAAATATATTAGGACACCAAAATAGGTGCACATTATCATTTACTATGTCGTGTCAAGTCCGTGTCCGTGCCCATGCATATCTTGAAGCACAACTCCTACAGGCTATCTTGCATGGACAGGAACATGACACAATATGGACACAATTGATTTATTTGTGAAAAATTGAGTTTTTTTAATAAACATTAATTCATCCTTGGAAATTTGTAGGATTTTAAACATAATTACTCCCAATTTGGATTGATGTTAAACATATTATAAATGGAGACGAGTTTGAACCTGGCAATGTTCTTTGTAGATTTTAACTTTGTCAAATTATTGTGATTATGCGTTCATGTAGGAATTATAAGTTTTAAAAATATGCAAGGATAGCTCAGTTGGGAGAGAGCCTGAACTAGATATATTTTTGTTGAGTGGAGCTTTGGGGATATTAATTACCTTTTTAAGATTAAATATATTTGGTAGTGCATGTGTTGGGGTCGTGTACTAGATATATTTTTGGGTTTGTGGTATAATATTCAATGTGTTATATGAGTACGTTATGATAGACAACATTATTTTTGATGTGCTAGTATATTTTTGAGCGTCTACATTTGCTGTTATTTTGCTTGAGAGATCTATCTGATTGTTATGGCTAACACTCAAAATTTGAGTGTTAGCCATGGATTTTTTGACATAGGTTAGTGGCTAATTGCATTTGTATTGTAGGTAGAATTTAGCTAGGTAGAATTTAGCAAGTGCGAGATCATATGTGGGTTCATTGCATATGCATTTTAATTGGTTGCATATTTTGGTCAGTTATTGTATGTTTGTTGACATAATAAAATATGTGCAGCTTGGTCCATGTGTTCAAGTTTAGAATAGTTATACAATTTGTATGGGATTGCTTCCCAGTTTTTTCATTATTATCTCTTATATGAGATTGTCAGTCTATTTTGGATGCTCGTTTAAATATTTTTTCCTTGAAGTTTGTGTTTTTCTCATTTTATATATTTTGGAATCTTTCTAGTGTTATAGATGACTTCTCAGTTTTCATAGGATTGTTTACCTGTTACAGTCTCAAAACATAGCCATTTACTGTACACATGAGGGCGCATTGGGTTGTATTAGGAGAATGCTGAACTTTTCTATACTGCCTTGTCTCACATAAGTTTTAACATACATGCACACTTTGAGTTTGTTATGCTCGTGATGGTACCTTCTAAAGGTTTGACTCACGTAGTTTGTAATGTCTAGGAAAGTGGATGCGTGAGAATGCATATGCCAACCATTGGGACCTTTCACATACTAGCAAAGCTGTTTGTCAGCTTTGCAATCATCTGACATATAACAAGCAAGGTAACCAATCTAAACTACAATTGGGCCTATTTTTCCAATTCGGTTCCTTGCAATTTGTTTGACTTATGATACCGAAGTTACAAGTAATATCCTCATTTGTTGATTCTTACTAGTCTATAGAAATTATATAGTTAGATTTGGTTCCACGACTACCTAGCTTGAACTAGTGTACAAGACTAGTTTATTTCCACTTATTAATGACTAGTTGTGATATGAAGATTAACATCAATGACTATCAATCATTTCCTGACATGAAACTAAGTTTGTATCAAGCATAATAAGATTATGTGAATAGTTAATGCATATAGAACTTGAATACTTGAGACTTTTTGCTAATGAATTGCTTGCTTTGTATTTTGTTGAAAATCGACATTTGTGAAGCATGTTTGAGATTTTTAGTTGAAATTGGTTATTTGTGCCATGTGTTAGTTCCATGTCAATAAGTCATAATCAACTTTGGTATACTATTTTCTTTTTTCAAGCTAATAAGTCATAATCAATTGGTTATCTACATGCTTATTTATTTCTTCTTCTTGGGAACATTGGTACATGGCTACTAGTAAGTGTTTGCTTTATTATTAAATTTCTCTCTGTTTGATATATTGTGTAAGAATTTTAACTCTAATTTGTTAGAAAGTATTTTTTGGAAACTGATATGGATAAGACTTATATAGTTGCTGCCGCAAGTTATATAATTTTAACTCTAATTTGCCTTTGTATTTTAATTATTAGAAAGTTATATAGTTACTGCCTCAAGCTTTTTGCCTCCCTTTGCCTCAAATAGAAATTTTAAATTAAATTCTTGAAACAATAAAGATACAACTATTGTTCTGAATATATATATTTTGGATGGTGCTCGGTGATAATCTTTTTGGAAACTGATATGGATAAGAGTTGGATTGGATCACATGATTGAAATTCAAAGGAATACAAGGATGGGGTCGAAGCATTTTTGAAATTTGCATATAGAAATAAGAATGCTGATACGGTCCATATCTATTGCCCATGTAGTAGATGTGTAAATCGGGTTTATCATAATCAACAGACTGTGGAGGTTCATGGAGAGATGTATGGATTTGAAAGGAGTTATATGGATTGGATATATCATGGGGAGTTTTTGGGTGGTTTGGGTAATAACACCGATAATATATGAGATGATATGTCAGTTGACGAAAGTGACGCTGGATTAAATGAATGTGCTAATATGGCAGCAATAGTACGAGAGGAATGGGATTCTCATGCATCACAAAAAATATGGGTTGCGAGGAAGAGCCAATGACAGAAGAAAACTTACAGTCCGATGAATGCATGCCAAGATATTTCAAACTTCTAAATGAAGCGGAAAGCGATTTGTACGAGAATTATCCTAAGGGTGTCACTAAGCTATCATTTGTTGTCCAACTTTTACACCTACAGCAACATAATGGATGGACAAATCATTCTTTCATAATGCTATTGGGCTTATTAAAAAAGGTGTTTCCGTGTGCCAAGATTCCAAAATCATACTATCAATCCAGTAAGCTAACAACTGACTTGGGATTCACTTACGAAACATGGGATGCCTGTTCTAATAGTTGTATGTTGTTTCAAAATGAAACTAAGAATCTCGACAAGTGTGAGATTTGTGGGCTTTTAGATATAAAATTGATGATGCCATCGAAGGTAATCTTGCTCCGATTGACCAGGCTAATAAGTTTCTCAAAAAAAGGTTCGATATTTTCCTTTAAAACCAAGACTGCAACGATTGTTTTGGTCATCGCATACAACTTCGCTTATGAAATGGCATGCTGAGAAGTGAATAGATGATGGTGTAATAAGGCATCCGGCAGATACTCGTGCTTGGAAGGTGTTTATGATAATAATCCATCATTTGCTGGAGACAGTCGTAATGTTAGACTTGGATTAATTACCGATGGATTTAATCCAGTTGGTAATATGTGTTTCTCACAGTACTTAGACTGTTGTAGTCGTCCCTTACAACTTACCCCCATGGTTGTGCATGAAGCATCCTAACTTAATTTTATCTATTCTTATTGATGGACCAAAAGGTTCAGGTGATACGATTGAGGTTTATTTCCAACAGTTAGTAGAGGAGTTGAAAGAACTTTGGGAGGTTGGTGTTCTCTACTTATGATGCATCAACCAAACAGTTGTTTCAACTAAATGCAGCACTGTTGTGGACAATTAGCGACTTTTCTGCATATGCTATGTTATCAGGATGGAGCACAAAAGGTGAATGTGCTTGCCTTTGTTGTAATAGGGATCATCAAGCTACTCGATTGACAAATGGTGGCAAGTATTGTTATTGGGGTCATCATAGATTCATACCGGGGTGGCATAAGTTTCGAAGAGTGAGGGTAACTTTTAATGGCAAGTTAGAAATGAGGCCACCACCTTTGACATTATCTGGAACACAAGTGTTAAAGAAGTTGAATGATCTTAATGTTTTAACTGAATATAAGAATGAGAACGTGTTTAGAAAGAGGAGAAGGGAAGAACAAGAAAAAGATAACAAAAACACAAAGTCTGCCAAAAACCAGATTAGGTTAGAAGAAAAAGAGCATCTTTTTTGAACTATAATATTGGGAACATAATTTGATTCGCCACAATCTAGATGTTATGCATATTGAAAAAAATGTGTGCGATAATGTCATTTTAACTTTGCTAGGTACTAAAGGCAAAACAAAGGATAATTTGCAGGCTCGAAAAGATATCATAGATATGAAAATTCGATTAGAGCTACATTCTCAATCACGAGGAAGAATTCTAGAATACTTGCCTCCAGCTGAGTTCACAATGAGCAACGAACAAAAGGATATTTTCTTAAAAGTGTTGTGAGATGTAAAAGACCTTGATGGTTATTCATCTAATATATTACGGTGCGTGCATATAGAAGAGCAGAGTATATGGGGTCTTAAGAGTCATGACAGTTACATTTTAATGCAATAGTTACATCCTGTAGCTATTCAAAGGGTCTTACTAAAGCATGTTGTTAAATCCTTCATTGAATTAAGCAACTGCTTTTTGGTGTTGTGTTCAAGTGTAAATAGTATTACATGCTTGGAAAAGTTTGAAGATCGTATGGCTCTTACGCTTTGTAGTCTTGAGAAGATTTTTTTGCCTGGGTTTTTTGATATAATGGAACACTTGCCTATGCATTTAGTTAATGAGTTAAAGATTGTCGAGGCAGTATTGTATCGTTAGATGTATCCCATGGAAAGATATTTTTACACCTTAAAACTTTATGTGCGGAATTGTGCTCATCTAGAGGCTTCTATTGCTAAATTAGTACTTTTAGAAGAATGTATGACTTTTTGTTCAAGGTATTTGGACAATAATATGGAAACCATAATGAACCGGCCAAGAAGAAATCATGATGGAGAAAATAAATCTGGTCGTATTGTAGGTAAAGAAGTGCACTTTCAACTTGATCCAATTATGGAAATACAAGCTCATCGATATGTGCTTCCCAACAGGGAGGCAGTAGCACCATTCATTGAGTAAGCTTGTGTCTTGACTAATAACTTTATTTATATCCTCTCATTTAGTTATGTAATTGATATAAATTTCTACATCTTTATACAGGAAACACTTTGCTGAACTTGGGGCAAAATATCCACAAGCTTCACAATGACACCTTATTAGTCGCCTTCACAATGAACACTTTGTCACTTGGTTTAAGAAGCATGTAAGTAGATATATCTTTTAATGAACATTTTGACAACTTGCAGTAAAATATCATTATTAAACTTATTTAATATTTTTGAATATAGGTGAAGGGTTTACCAGATGTACAAATATCAGAGAAGATCGGAAGCTTAGCTTCAGGCCCTCTTAAGGATGCTTTGAGATTCAATTCTTACATTGTTAATGGTTTTAGATTTCAAACAAAGAAAATTGATGTTCGTAGAAAAAACTCAGAATAGTGGAGTCCTCCTAAAAGCCGAACAAATGAGTTATTCTAGTCGGAAAGGTAGAAATCCTCTTATAGGGGATGTTATATTCTACGGACAGCTGATAGACATTATTGAGATAAAATATTTGAATGACATGAAGTATGTGTTATTTAAGTGCAATTGGGTTAATCCACGAGTGGTCCAGAAAGTGATGAGTTTCACTTTACTCTGGTGAACTTCAATCATTTGTTATATAAAGAGAATAGGGTGGTTGATGAACCTTATATCATAGCATCCCAAGTAGAACAAGTTTGGTATTTTTAAGACCCTCTAGAGTCAGATTGACATGTTGTTGTTCAGATGTTGTCGCGAGACACATTTGACAAGTACTCAACAATAGTAGAAGATTTAGAAGCTAATAGAGTCGAACCTTATAGCATGCAACATCTGGATGAAGCTCATAATGGATCTTGGGTTAGGCAAGGAGTAGAGGGCATGGTGGTTGACACAAATATTTGTAATGGTGATGATGACCATGATGAGAGTGGTCATGAATAGCAAGTTTGTTGCTTGTTTTATAACTATTTGTGATGGATATCAAATTACAAACTTGTATCTCTTAGCTATTTTATAACCTTTAAAAGTGTCAGTTGTTTTACCTACTCTGATTGAATTTTGATGTCTTATTGAATCTGGTTCCATATTAGGAATTTGGCAAATTTTGCTTATTTTAGTGAATGTTGATGAATTTTGCTTATTTTGTTTACTTTATTCATTTTCAATTTCTATTAGAAAAAATGTTTACAGGGAAGTGGTTGTAGAAGCTATACTTTACTTCATTCATCTTGCCATATACTGGCTTCTACAATGTTTGAATCTTCTGTAAATGTTTACTTTACTTCATTCATCTTGCCATATACTGGCTTGCAAAGTTGGATGAATTTTTCTTATTTTCTTTACTTCATTCATTTTCAATTTCTATTAGGAAAAATGTCCCCACAAAAGAAGTTTATCAAGCCTGGGTTCATGTTAGGATATGAGAGGCAAAGATTGGAAAATATTACTAGAAATAAAATGAAAATGGATGCTTTGAAATTGCAACAAGCTTCGAAGTTTGTAATGAATTCCAAGATGGTTACTCAAACAAGTTCAAGTAAGATGGGAAAAAGAAGCGCAAGTGAAAGAGATGATGGGTATATCCCCGTCGGTGAGGACTTGCTTAGCGAGGAAGATAGCAACCTTAATGAAGAATCTTCCTACCCTAAAATGAAGAAGGTAATAAATTTGATATTGAGTGTTTAAGTTACTATTGGAACATTGGAATATCTTACTATATTTCTTACGTTGCAGGTTGCAAACAATGGTCCTACTCGTAAGCCCTCTCGTATTGCCCACGATGTGAATGATGAGTCTTCTGACTCTAAAATGACAAAGGTTAAGAATTTGATCGTGAATGATTTTTTTCCTGGCTTGTTAGAGTGATAGATCCCCTCCCAATTAATTGGGATGAGAGGAGATCTGGCATAATTTTTGTGGAATTCCCAGCCATGGATTGAGGAGATCTGGCATGATTTTTTTTGGGACCTGCATTTTATATACTGCAATTCAACAAATACGAAATTACTTGGTTACTTCCGAGATCATACTCTTCTCTTATATATGCATAGCCTGTACAGTTTGGTTCTCCATTTTTTTTCTGGACTGATTTTTGGACTGAACTTTGTATATTGTCTGTATAGATTAGAACGTTTACGTTAGTTTTTTCCAGCTTATTACTATAATTCTTGCTACAATAATTGTAGTTCCTATTTAACATGTTTCCCAATTTTCCCCTTTTTTTACTTAAAGCTTCAATTTTCACTTAAAGCTTCCTTTTTTTCCTACTCTTTAATTTTTTTTTTGTAAGTAGATGGAAAGACCTGATTGATCCTTTTGTTCTGATTTAAACATTGACAAAATAATGTAGTCTAGTCTGTACAATTGGTCTGTACTGTTTGAAATTTCTTGTCTTTCTTTTCTGGTGGTTTGTACAGTTAGCAGGTCCTTGCTAATATATTGGTATGTCTTAATTTTATTTGCAGGTTCTTCAAAAGCATTCTGGATTTACTTAAATGATGGATGACGACCCTTGTGATAGAAAAAATTTGGGTTAATTTTGTGAATGTTTAATAGATGATTCAAAAACATGGTGTATTGCTTAATATTTTGGGCTCATAATTTTGTATGTAATGGTGGAGATGATGGGTTCATTTTGTAAGTGATGGTGTGGATGATGTATTGTGTTTTGGATTTATTTTGGAAATGATGGTAAATGATGCTTAATGTTAAGCTTTTTCATCGTTTACCAAGTAAAAATTATAGTTATATATGGATTTTGTTGTCTTCTACTTAATGTAATATGTTTTTCTATTTTGTAAATGATAGTAAAGAATGCTTGATGTTGTTAAGCTTTTTTTGTATGGGTGCTCCTACTCCTGGAGATAGGTCTGACGACAAGCTCGATAACGACTATGATCATATGAATTATGTTATATGTGTATTTAAATTGTATGTTTTCTAGCTGGAAAATGCAAACAATAATTTCATAAGTATTATCTTTGGGACAGTTATGTAATTGTTCTAGATATAAAGGACATCCTTTTGTGACGGTGGCAAAATTTTCTAGGACGGATATTATTTGTCCCAAACTCTTTTATTTTTAGATAGTTTAGTAAATCGTCATAAACATATAATAATTCAAAATCTTTCGGTACGGTTATATTTTTTGACCCTAAAACTAAATTAGGACGATATTTAAAACTTTTCGCTACGCCACTCTAGTAGCACTGTTACATTTCATCCTAAAATTCGTCCCAAATTATGATTTAGGACCGATTAGGACCTTTTTAAGACGGATTTTTAGCGTCCCAAAAAGACACTTGATGCATCGAGTACTGAGACTGGTGGGCCTTCTGCATTATCTCCTCTCTCAAGTTCCCTTTTCGCACATACAACCTAGTACCGTACCTCAGGGTACCATCATCTGCTATGACAAAATCATCCAACAGTCACGTTCGGACTTGTTCCCTGATACAACGAAGACCATAATCAAGAAACTGGGTCTCCTTGTTCTTCTCTATCAACACGGACTGAATCTGCATGCTCATCAGTTGTCCCTCAATCCCTGGAATAATGACCTCTATCCCCAAGCTCTCAAAATCCTCAAGAAAATGTCTGTCCATGATCAGAAACATCGCTACTTGATATCGACTGAGTGTATCTGCTACAACATTAGCCTTCTCTGTATGATACTGAAGGTGATGGAACTGGAGATTCCCAGGACCCTTAGTTTGGTATACGTATTGATCGATGGAAGTTTAACAGATCTAAGACGTGTTCTAACCCTTTATAGCGGAACTAGGGTTCACAAATGATACCTGCGATGGGAAGAAGAAGACACTATCCAGCAACCTCGAGCAGTCACGACCCCAAACTCTTCTGCACGTATTCCTTCTTCGGGTTGGACGTCGTGTGGGCGACGATCTCCCAACCTTTTCTTCTTCTTGGCAGCCCTTCCTTTCTCTTCTTCCGTGAATCACGAATTTAGAGAAAGCTTCTTATTTTTGATAATCATATGACGGCCAAAGAATAGAGGATATATATATATATATATATATATATATATATATATATATATATATATATTTTTTTTTTTTTTTTTTTTTTTTTTTTTTTTTTTTTTTTATATATAAGGCTAAGGCAGGGACCATGAGGAGAAATTAGGGTTAGGTCTCATAACGGAACTGGGTATCCCGTGTTCAGCCCGAACACACAACCCAATCCCATTAACAATAACTCGGTCCACTAAAGAGCTATTGTTTCACTACCTTTCTAGTCTTAAATCACGATTGTGGGCTCCTTTTATTATATGCTCGTTTGGCTCCCCATGTTAAGATATCGATTGTCCGTCGATCAAATTAAGTTACTGACAACTATATTGATCGACATCTTTTATCCTTAAGTAGTACCACTCAACTTTATTTGTCATGTCGGATATAATCCACCTGCAGGGTGTATATGACAATCCTTATGAGCTCCTTAAGGGGACATCATCAGCCCGACGTATCGGGACATGGATTCTTTTTATAGTCAACAACCAATCGTACATACAATGTTATTAACCAATTCATAGAGGTTGTTGACCCATAATAAATCTTACACTTTTATGAGTCAAATAAATGCATACGATATATACATGTTTGTTATTATGTCCAGATTAAGAGCAAAAGCATCCATAATAACAGAGGTGTTTGTTCTCTTATGTAGTCAGTACAAAGAGAACAACCTCAAGTGGTCATGTCCAACACACAAAGTGTACTAGTGTAAACATATAGTCAAGATGGATTAATACCAGATTACACTACAACATTTCCAATGGATTGTCCAAGTCCATCTAGGTTGTGAACTATTTATATATTCCATAGGGAACTGATAATATGATCTTCTGTGTGGCACCACACACCATATTATCTACAATATAGAATATCAGATACTTATACTAACACTTGCAGCAAATATAATATGAAAACATTTGCCCATGTAATTCGTATTTAAAATTTAAGGAAATAAAGTTAATACAAAAGTGATACTTTTAGTATATAACCCTAGCAATCTCCCACTTTTACTCAAAGCATTGCTTTTCAGTATACTCTTACAAATCTTCCACTTATACTTAAAGCCATGCTGCTATACATCTGACTCCCATTCTCTTAACATGATTATCAAAAGCCTTAGCTAGTAATATCTTTGTAAACGGATTAGGTAGGTTGTCGGCTGATGCTATCTTGATTACAACAACATTTCCTTTCTTTATGAAATCTCGTATCGGGTGGTACTTGCGCTCAATGTGTTTACCTGTCTTATGGGCTCATGGTTCCTTCGAGTTTATAACTGCACCACTATTATCACAATAAAGTGTAATAACCTTAGGCAAACTAGGTACCACATCCAAGTCCAACAAGAAGTTTCTGAGCCAAACTGCTTCTTTGGCTGCCTCAGAGGCTGCCACATACTCGACTTCTATGGTGGAATCAACAGTACATTTTTCTTGATACTCCTCCACACAATGGCTGCACCTCCCAAAGTAAATACATAACTTGAGGTAGATGTCCTGGAATCCCTATCTGACTGAAAATCTGAGTCTGTATACCCCAAGGGAACTAAACTATCTGCCTGGTAAACTAGCATATACTCTTTAGTCCTTTTCAGGTACTTCAAAATATGCTTTATGGCAGTCTAGTGATCTTGTCCTGGGTTAGACTGATATCTGCTGACCATGCCTACATCAAAGCAGATGTCTGGTCTCGTATATAGCATTGCAAACATTAAGCTTTCTACTGCTGAAGCATAAGAAACTGCTTTCATGTTCTCTATCTATTTAGATGTCCTCGGACACTGCTCCTTTAATAGAGCAATTCCATGCCTAAAATATAAGAAACCTTTCTTAGAATTTTGTATGCTAAAACGAGTTAGTACAGTATCGATGTAGGAAGCTTGGGACAAGCCCAACATCCTTTTCTTGCGATCTCGTAGAACTTTGATCCCAAGGATGTGGCCTACTTCTTCCAAGTCCTTCATATCAGACTGTTTGGATAACCATACCCTTACATTAGATAACACCTTCACATTGTTTCCAATGTGCAAGATGTCATCTACGTAAAGTACTAGGAATACCACCACATTTTTGTCACACTTTCTGTATACACATTATTCATCCTGACATTGATCAAATCCATAGGATTTTGTCACCTGATCAAAACATATATTTCAAGATCTGGAAGCTTGCTTAAGTCCATAAATGGACTCCTTGAGCTTACAAACAAGATGCTCTTGGCCCTTTTCAATGAACCCGTCTGGTTGCTTCAAATAGATGTCTTTCTCAAGACTTCTATTAAGGAAAGCTGTCTTGACATCCATTTGCCAAATCTCATAAACGAGATGAGCTGCAATAGATAAAAGAATCCGGATAGACTTAAGCGTGGCTACTGGCAAAAAGGTTTCCTCATAATCGATACCCTCTCTTTAAGTAAAACCTTTTGGAACAAGCCGAGCTTTAAATGTTTCAATCTTACCGTCTGATCATTTTTTTCTCTTATAGACCCACTTGCATCCAATAGCTTTTGCACTAACGGGTGGTTCTACAAGCTCCCAGACCTGATTGGAATCCATAGATTCTATTTCAAATATATTTGCTTTTTGCCAAGACTCTGCATCTTTATCTTAGAGCGCTTCATTGTAGGTACAGGGATCATAATCTTGTTCCTCAGGGATAAAGTTTGACGACTCTCCCAAGAACATATATCTATCAGGTTGTATCATAACCCTTCCATTACGACGAGGCACTATCGGTTGTGGTGTAACATCTGTGACACGTTGTCCAGTTACTTATGGTTCATCCTCTTGTATTGTTGGTACTGAAGTACTTGATGTCTCACCTCTCAGTTCTTCTAGAACAACTCTGCTTGTGGGTTTATGATTCATCACATAGCCCTCCTCTAAGAATCGGACATTAGCTAACAATGACCGTCTGATCCTTAGGACTATAAAATAAACCTCCTTTCGTTCCTCTTGGATAGCCTAAAAACAAGTGTATTTTTGTACGAGATTCTAACTTATTTGCTTTTCCATTCAGCACATGTGCTGGACTACCCCAAATTCGAAAATGTTTCAGACTAGGCTTATGCCTAATCCACAGCTCTGTGGGAGTAAGAGGTACTGACTTAGAAGGAACCAAGTTCAGAATATAAGCTGCAGTCTCTAAGGAATAACCCTAAAACGAATTTGGTAAATCCGAATAACTTATCATTGATCTAACCATTTGCATAAGAGTTCTATTCATTCTTTCGGCTTCACCATTCTGCTGGAACGTTCCAGGTGCAGTCAATTGGGATGTAATCCCATTCGCTGATAGATAATCCCCAAACTCCCCAAAAAGGTACTTGCTACCATGATTTTAACGTAATAACTTGATATATTTTCCATAACATTTCTCCATAGACTTGTACTCTTTGAATTTCTTAAAGCATTCAGACTTACGACACATCAAATAAATGTATTCATACCTTGAATAATTGTCAATAAATGTGAAAAATATTCAAAGCCACCTCTATCTTGGATAGTCATGGGTCTACACAAATCAGAATAAACCAATTTCAACATATCTTTGGCCCTATACCCCTTTGTCGTAAAAGGCCTTTTGGTCATTTTACCTTCCAAGTAGGATTCATAGACTGGTAGTACCTCCACTTCCATGAACTCAAAGGTCCATCTTCAACTAGTCTTTGAATCCTTCTTAGGTTAATATGCCCCAATCGCAAGTGCCAAAGATATGTTTGGTTCATACAAGATGGTTATTTTCTCTTATTTAAGTTAGATGACATATTATTCATTTCCATAAGTTGTATTATGGACAAAATATGATTAATAACATACATATTATCAACTAATGCACCAGAACAGATAAAAATGTTTATTCTTTCTAATAACAATATTGTCATTAAAATAAACTGAATATCCATCCTTAACTAACATAGAAATAGAAACTAAATTCCTTCTAAGTGAAGGTACATAAAGACAATCTCTCAATGTCAAAGAATTATTTCTACCAAAAGATAAAGTAACATCTCCTATTGCAATAAGCGCTACTTTTGTCGCGTCACCCATGAACAAGCATATCTCTCCATCACTGAGACGCCTGGTTTCCTGGAACCCCTGTAATATATTGCAGACTTGATTAGTGGCTCCTGTATCTACACTCCAGGTGCCGATAGATAATACCGCTAAACATGTTTCAACTACTAGTAAATGAGATATACCTTCTTTGTTTCCTTGTTTGAAAAGTGGACAGTCACTTTTCCAATGTCCTGACCCTTTGCACTTGAAACATTTACCTTTCGGCTTTTTCACAGTGCCTTGAGGTCCTATGCCCTTCTTTGCTGAGTTTGCTTATTTTGGAATGTTTTTCTTCTTCTTACCGCCTTTTGGCTTAGAAGTAGAAGCCTTTTCAGAAACATAAATATGACCACTCTGCCTAAAGAGAGTTTCAGCATCCTGTAGCTCTTTTGTATGTTCTGCCAAACTATATAACCTTTTTTTTCATGTTGTAGTTAAGGCAAAAGTTGTCAAAACTTTTAGGCAGAGTCCCAAGGATGATATCGACTTGGGATTCCTTATCGATTTCAGCTCCAAGGATCTTCATCTCATTCAGATGACCCATCAACTTGAGAACATGATCCCTTACTGGCGTACCTTCAGCCATTTTTGTGTTCACCAAACACTTCATAGCAAACTGCCTAGCTTCTCTACTCTGATGTCCAAAGAATTCTTTGAGGTTATACATCATGTCATAAGCTTTGGACATGACTTGATGCTGATGTTGCAGTATATTTTACATAGATGCCAGAATGTAACACCGCGCTATCTCATCTGCCTTTATCCACTTCTTATAAGCCTCTTTGACCTCTTCATCAGAATTAGCATCAGGTTTAGGTGGGCATTTCACATTGAGTACATATTTGTACTCTTCAACAGTCATCTGCCTTTATCCACTTCTTATAAGCCTCTTTGACCTCTTTATCAGAATTAGCATCAGGTTTAGGTGGGCATTCCACATTGAGTACATATTTGTACTCTTCAACAGTTAGGACAATGTCCAAATTATGTTTCCAGTTAATATAATTAGGTCCAGTAAGTTTGTTTTCTTTAAGAATCACCAAAAGTGGACTGAAAGAACCCATTTTTGAATTCCTGAGAATCACATAAATAAAAATTATGTAGGGCAAAAACCATTTAAATTAATTAAATATTTATTCCCTCAAAGCAATAATAAGAAATTTACCAACACCTTGAACACCATGAATTTAGCATGCCACGATAGTGTGGACGTATACAAATTCAACTTTGTTTAAGTAGGTTTTTCCTATTAATTTTACTATCATGTCAACAAAACTTTATGACAAATAAAATTAATCTGTTGGTCTTGCTCTTGGTCATACAAATAATAGCAGTGACTCCGATGGAGAGGATACCATTATTTGTATCTAAGTGTATACCATTACTTAATACTAAGTCCATTACCTTGTAATGAGTTCCTTCAGATGGAGAAGTGAATACATTTTAGGTAACTTTCTATAATTATTCCTAAGAAAGTTTGTACTGGTGATCCATAATTATACTCATCCGATATGGAGGAAGGCACTAAAGCTAGCATGCAAGTATAATTACATCACTTACAAACCAGTAATAGAGACCATGAGATTTATACTAAATAAATTTCCTCTCCTACTTAGTTATTTAAGAATAAGGGTTTTTCTACTAGTTGATATTATGTCCATGTTGTCCATTATTAATGCAGGCTTAGTTTTTCATAAAAAATATCCGCAGAATAATAAACATGTATAATCAGAAAAAGCAAAATGACAATAAACAGAAAAAATATCAAACTATTTTGGTCATCTTTCCTGCTCCGTCCTAAACAATCCGAATCCAAAATCTGGCGCCACGCAAACTTATTCGAGGTTCGACCTGCCCGGTCAGGTCGCGGGGTTCGGGCTGTCGATTCCTTCATCGAAAATCATTCGTCTTCCTCTGGACTGCTTAAAACTAGCATCTCGTCCGACGTCAGAAACAACCACCACCGCCATCACGATTGATCAAAAAATAATTAAAATTACATCAATCCTATGCCTCTCGAAGGAGTTCACACATAAACTAGATTGAAAGATTAAAATTATAAGCACGATCAACCCTCGTGATTTTAAATACATCCACAAAAACAACAAGATCTATGACATGTTCGTGGTATACAATAACACAAACAAAACATGCTTTGGACCATAATTGTTGGATCTCAGATGCCTGTAAAATCGAGTTAGAACAGATCTACATCTACCAACTATTACACAATACAAGTTTTATTGGACAACATCGATATATCAATCAATACGCAGATCCAAGGTCCCTCTGATACTACTTGATGGAACTGGAGATTCCCGGGACCCCTAGTTTGGTGTGCGTATTGATCGATGGAAGTTTAACAGATCTAAGACGTGTTTGTAGAAGCATGGAATTTCACGACCAGAAATCCTATGCGCCAAATACTACATGTGCCAGGGAGCTCAGACAAAATACTTGACACAACAAAACAAAAGTACAGACATTGAAAGAGGATTTTATTTCAAATAAAAAGTCTATTACATGTCTAGAAAAGGCTGTACAAAGGAGAACTTCTACAAAAAGAAAAGACCCTAAGTCTACAGCCAGGCACAACAGTCATCATGCGCTCTTGAACAGGCGCATCTCACCATGCGCTCTCAGTCAGGCGCATCCCACCATGCGCTCCCAGCCGGGCGCATCCTTTCATCAGCTCAGTTATGTGCATCCTCAGTTATGTGCATCCCTTCATCCTCAGTTATGTGTATCCCTTCAGCAGCTCAGTTATGTGCCACCCTTCCAGCCAGGCTCATGCGCCATCTAATGCTTTGACCAATAAAGCATTTATTGAGCAGAACGAGGGTGGCAATCAACCCTCTAGTTGGAGGAAGAGCTCCCTAAATCGAGGAAGAGAAGAGCACCGCAAGTCAACCTGTAGCCAGGGGAGGCTTCGAAAGAGCCTCCAAAGGCCAAGGAAGACCACAATCGAAACCGCGGCTAAAGGAGCAGCTTTCAACACAACCAGAATGGGCAACACCCACTCTGACAGAAGAAAGAGCCCCCAAAGCCGCAGCACCACAATTCCGATCTGCGGCTCTTCCAGTATAACGGAGACAAGGCTCGAGCATCCTGATCTTTGGATGCAACAGGTACCTTCCGTCTGCCTCAGAAGCCCTCGACTCCGACTTTTGGATGTAACAGTCACCTTCAAGTGCATCAATGAAGACATTGCGTCGCATCTTCACCCTCGGGAGCATCTCGTCAACAAAATGTGCTCGAGTAAACAAATTCATTTCAGGAGGACGTGAGAGAACGAGAAGCAAACCCTCTCCATGCCACTATTTATAGGCCGGGCAAATCAAACCCTTGTGCCAAGTGACTGGCTCTCCGAATCCCGTACAATGAATTTGCATTAAATGGATGAACCTGACGCTCCGAATTCAGCCAAGTCAAAAACGGCTATTTAAAGCACTCGAAGAACGTAACAGTCGCACCAAAAGATGTATCAAACAGAGCGGATGCGCTGGCCAGACCGCGCATCACACAGACGCGCCCCTCAGCACCAAGCGCTTCACAAGCATGCGCCCCCATGTGGCCCCATGCGCCTAGTGGAACGCCGATCGATGCCCCCACTCAACAACCCATCACCTGTCAAAGAACATTAAATGCTGAAGTCTGACAGAGTTGGCAGCACGTCCCCCAAAGACTGCAGTTGACAGCTTTTTCAGAAAACGAAGCATCGCCGACGTCAGCATCATCATTACTTCCCTCCGACGGTTACAACCACGTGGCCGCCCAACAATCTCGCATGCGCCTCCGCAGCCATGCGCCCAAAGCTCTGCATGCGCCTCAAAAGCCATGCGTCTCAGACTTTTCTCTGATCCCTAAAGACAGAAGTAAAGTCACTACTGAAGCTCTGCATGCACCTCAAAAGCCATGCGCCTCAGACTTTTCTCGGATCCCTAAAGACAGAAGTAAAGTCACCACTGAAGCCTCGCATGCGCCTCAAAAGCCACGCGTCCCGAATGGTTCGTGACTCCAAAAGGTTACGAGCCAAAGTCTCCTCGTGCGCCCAATCCCAGGCGCATCCTACCAGATCATTCTCTACCAAATTCGAGATCTTCGAGCCATGGGCCTACGACACGTGTCCTTTGACTCGATTCACCCAAGATCTCAGCAACAGAAAGATTCTTCCCCCTACTACGTGCCAACCCACAACAGCAGCATGAAGAATTCAACTCCTCAATCAGGGCGCATTGTCCATGTGCCTCCATCAACAATCACCACGTGGCATCCCCGCGTCCAGGCGCATCCTACATATACGCGCATGAGCAGCCAGCCTGCAGACTATAAATAGAGGGATCATTTCCTTCTTCCACATACGAACATACATAGACAGACAGAGACATCGCACAACCACAGAGGCAGATACAGACACTCAACGTCTTCTTCCTCTCCGCAAGCTCCTGCACCTAGAGTAACCCAGACCTTCAGAGAACCGATAACCATCGTCAGATCGTCAACGGAGTCAACGTATTACCACTCGTTCCATCGGCACAAGGGACCCAGATAAACAAAAGTGTATTCCTAGGACTACGTCTAAGTCCTACATTATAACACTTTTCTGTTTGTATTGAAATTACATCAAAAGATTTTAATGGCAACCAAGCTGGCGACTCTGCTGGGGACCTCTTTCTCCTCCACCGAGAAAGCTGTGTCGCAATCCGACGACGTGAAGGTGGGCTCCTCCCACAAAACGTTGGTCGTACGCCTCAATCAACAGGCGTATTTGGAGTTCATTTCTGAAGGCAGTACGAGTCTTTCGAAGCGGCTGCCGAAGCCGAAGAAGACTCGCCAAATCTGGGTACGCAAGGTCGACGCCTCTGGCACCACCATCGAAGGGGATGCGTCGATCCAGCCTTCCCTTCCTGCTGACGTCCTCAGCAACCAAGATGCACCTACCGGTGCAGCGTATCTCTCGGGGAAACGTGCGGCTGACCACATTCTCCAGCCATATCCCTCTCAGGCGAGGAAGATGTGTCGACGGAGCAGGGGCGCAGCTAATACCCCGTGCATCACCTCCGATGTGCCACAGAAGGTCTCTGTCTTTGACAGACTCACTCGTTGTAGTGGCGAGAAGAATTTGGATTCTGAGTACTACGTGCCCCAGCGGCCTAGTACGAAGAAGTCCAAGACAGCACAGGCCATGCGCCCCGAATGTGCTATGCCAGCAGCAAGCCAGAAGCATGCGCTCACAATCATGCGCGCTGCTGATGGTAAGCTGTATAAGGTCGACTCAGGTGCTTTTACGCCAGAAACGAGCCGACCTTCAAAGTCCTTGTCTCACTTGGGCGCATCTGTTGCGTTCGCAACCAAGTCGAGCGAGGCAAACCCAGTGATCTTGAACTCCCGCGCCTCCTCTGGTTGTGCGTCTGAGGTTCGTTCAAGTCACTTTAAATGTTGTTCCCCCACTTCTGATCTGAGCGCCTGTTTGGTGTTGGATCAGGGGGCGCAGCATTCACTTGACCACCCCGGCGTTTGGCCTTGCCATGCGCCTGAAGGGGGTGCGAAGGTGGCACTCTCCTCTAACGACCTACGTAACATGATCACTCACAAATGCCGGTCAGAAGAGTCGACTGATAAGCACGATGCACCCCTCACAGGGCACACTTGTGCTGTAGTCACCATCAACTGCTGTTGCAAGGCAGCAGTCCCACCAAGACAGTCGGCGTTCCAGCGGCTGCAATCATCGACACCCCTCCGACGTCGCCTCGGGAAGAAGATGTCAACAAATGAGGAGCCAGAACTAAAGGTTGCTTCATGCAATGTAATCTCTAACTCCTCGTCAGTCCGAAAGGCGACTGGCAATTCCTCGCCCAAGAGCCAGCCGAGGAAAACCAAGACAACCGTCTCGTCCTCCGGAGTGTTCGAAGGCACTCGGAGGAGGAAAAAGATCTTAGAGGAAGCTAGGGGTAGTCAAGCCCTTGTTGATCCTCCTTCCAAAGACGAAGGTGTCCTCCAAAGCACAGTTGGGGTGGATCTTCATCCTCGAGGCGAAGTCAGCCTTCCGGACGTAGCTGGGGGTCGTCTAGCCCCTGTGGATCTGCATCTCGAAGACGAAGAAGTCCTTCAAGACAGGACTGGAGGTAATCAGGACCTTACGGATATTTCTCTCGAATACGAGGGTGTCCTTCAAAACATAGCTGGGGGTAGTCTAGCCCCTGCAGATCTGAGTCTCGAAGACGAAGAAGTCCTCCAGAACATAGCTGGGGGTAGCCAAGACAAAGCTCCGGGAATAACAACTCCTTTACAGGAGAGTGAGGCCGAAAGCGAAGCCTCAACCGAGCCATCTGACTCCAGCCGCGTTATGACAGTCTACATGACTGGGGGTGATACTGAGTCGGATGCGCCACCAGCAGACCTCGTCCAGCGCATGGATACCCTGGAGGGAGGACTCAAAACCCTCTCTGTCTCCATGCAAATACTGACTCAAGTAGTGTTTGAGATACGGTCGGCTTTGGCCAGGATACCGTCTACTGGTCCTGACCCAGGGGCCAATGGAGAATCAAGTGTACCCCTTCAACGGGTATCCTTGGATACGAATTGCCGCGAAGCACCTCGGACGTCGGAGCCATCAAATGCTCAACTCCAGGCGGTACTACCTTCCCCAACTCCCAGCTCTACGGAAGACGTGGTGGAGATGATCAGGGACTTGCGTGAGCGCTTTGAGTCCAAGAATAGACAAGAGGAGCGCCGAAAGATGGGCATCCCCCAACCTTATCCCCTCGAATGGAACAAAGTGGTTTATCCTCCTAAGTATAAACTACTAATACTGACGCCATACGACGGGAAGGACTCTCCACGTCGCTATATGATGTACTTCCAGTCTCAGACGGGACATCTCCCGAAGGAGGACGCGCTACTCACCAGCATATTTGTCGGAGCACTGAAAGGAGTGGCGTACGACTGGTACTGCAGCCTCCCCGACAATTCCATATCTTCCTTCGATGACTTGACACGCCTTTTCCTCGACCGTTTCTACGACGGCGGGAAGGACATGACAATGGCGTCCCTCATAGAGATACGCTAGAAGGAGAAAGAAACAGTTCGAGTATTCATCGAACGCTTCTGACCGGCCTGCTTCAGACTGCCCCCAGGCATGCTAGAACATGTACTCCTCTCCTCCTGCAGCATGAACATGCTGCCTGCAGTCAAACTCTGGCTCAACTCTACTCCTCCTCCCGACTGGAGTTCCTTGATCATCGAAGCAGAAGCAGCAGAAAAGAAGGCGTCCAATGCTCGCCTTCTGGGAGTTAGTTTCCCTGCCTTTGAGGACAAGGGGAAACGGCCTACAGCCAACAACCCCGGACGAGAGACGAAGGGGAAACATGCATTGACTGTCAATGCCTCAAAAGGTACATCATCACCCACTCAAAAGCCTCCACTTGCACCAAGGCCAAAGGAGGTTTATTCCTTCAACGATGAAGACACCCAGCAACTCTTCGAGATACTGAAGCAGGGTGACAAGATCAAATTACCGGACCCAAAGCGTCCCGACGAGGTCGGGAAAGTGGACAATCCGAGGTACTGTCACTACCATCGGTTTGTCGGACACCCAACCAAGGACTGCTACGTCCTCAAAAACTACATCCAGTGCATGATCAATGCGGATGTTATCTCCGTCGACTACGAGGAGAAAACGGTCTCGGCCAACCTGGTGTCACTCCAATTTGGCACCTTGCCGCCCACTACAACACAAGATGGCGTCATTCCCATCCCAAAGGTGACAATGGAGGTGGTTAACTTACCACCTACTCGTGACAACGTGAGTGGACTCATCCCACTCACCACATCCCAGGGAGAGATCTTATGGGTTCACCCTGACCTCGTCTCCGAGGTTACTCAACCGGAGGTACGCTCTGCCTCCAAAACTAAAGGCAGAAAGATCAAGTCTTGCCGTATGGTCTCTTCCTCCGCAGAAGAGGCTCTTCCTGTACAGACGTGTTCACAACAGAACGCCCAACCTGACGAAGCTGCCGTCGAGGTGGTGCCTCCTTGCACCGTCCCTGCTACCGAAGAAGGGGGTCCGTCCAAGCCTCCAGCAGCTAATAAGCAGAAGCATGTAGAGGTTCGTTTCGACAGGCCTCTACGAAAGGAGAATTCTTCGGGGCTAGCCAAGCCCCACAACTTTGACATACTGGCACAACTTGCCAGTACTCCTGCCCGTCTATCTCTGTTTGAGCTTCTTCGTCTTTCCAAGGACACTCGCGAAGCCCTCTGTGAAGCCCTGAAGGATGCTGAGTCCTTCATTAGTCAGGTCAAGCAGCATGAAGATCTCCCCACTACATGTGCGCACTGTCATTGTGCGGATGAGGTTATCCCCAATATAACCTTTACCCAACAAGACATGCTGCTCAAGCACAACCGACACAACAGGCCGCTGTATTATACAGGTTATATCGGTTCTGTCAAGGTGAAGCAGATTCAGATCGATCCGGGGTCTTCCCTCAGCATCATTCCGAAGACGCTTCTCTCAACACTAGGGATCCCAATGTACCGTCTGGCGCCCTCCAACACCACAATCAGTGGCTTCAATGCCAGCAAGAGTTAACCGCTAGGCAAAATACGGCTGAAGTGCCATATTGGTAACCTCAGAACTGAGGTCACTTGCTATATCGTGGAGGCCGATGTCAACTACAACCTCCTGCTGGGTCGTCCGTGGCTGCATGAGTACATGGTGGTGCCATCCACACTCCACCAATGTATGAAATACGTGTCCACCAATGACATCATCTTGGACGGAGTTCGCGAACATCGACCGTTTCAAGGGGGTTGAAGCCTACTTCACTGATTCCAACTTGTACAAATCACCTGACGAGGAGGAAGCCAATGATGCTGACGATGAAGCAGAAACTGCAGCAGAGCCCGACATGGAGCCAGAGATAATTCCTGTTGCTCCTCTAAAAATTTGACTCAAAGGGAAGCCGCCTCAGATGTTGCCACCCATGAGCATCAAGCTACCTGGAAAAGCACCAACTGCTCCAGGTAGAACACCGATTGAAGCTCCCTTGAAGATACGGCTCAAAGGAAAGCTGCCTCAAACATCGGCTCCCTTTATGGCAAAACTACAGGGGAAGGCACCAATTGCTGAAGGCGCAGTTGAGGCACCCCTGAAGGTGCGTCTTAAGGGCAAGCCGCCGCAACCACCTGTCTCATCCAAGATGCCGAAGAAGGCCCACATGGCCCTCTCGGACCCCAGGATCAAAGCTGTGGTGGACTCTCCCGATCCAATCCCAGTACTTACAGATGAAGAGCTAGGGAAATATATCTCTGCCGATATAGATGCACCCTCTCTGGACAATGTAATCTCGCGGGATAAAATCTCGTGTTTCATCAATAATAGAGTGTCTTTTAATTATTCTAGTCTTCCACATTGGAATGCCAAGTATACATTAGATAACGCTCTACGGTCGTTGCAAACACAAATAACGACCGTCTATCATGTAAATCGAGTAGTCCCGTCCCAAGGGGCCTATTTTGTAGTCCCGTCGTGGAGTCGGGACGAAGAATCCATCATCTTCGGCAAAGTTGAGCATCATCAAGACCTCCCGCCACTCGAGCCAGAACCAGATACCGGCAGAATACAAGTCTATCGGTACACGGACAAGGCAAAGTACCTCATCCAAAAGATGGGTTACGACCTAAAAAGCAACAAAGGCCTGAACTACGGCAAGGGTCGACGTCTCCCTCTCTGGCTTCCAACACCTAAAGGAAATTCGCAGGACTACTATCAACGAACTCGATGGGGGGTAGGCTATGTCACGCCACCGTCAACTCCAGAGAGTTCGGAGGCAGAAGAAGTAGAACATTCTCACTCGTCCGAAGCATCAACTTGGAATTCTGATGCCAGTATCGGCTTAGTCTTCAAGAGAGTGCTATCAACCAACATGATATCTGCACAATCTCAAGAAGATGAAGGCGAAGACCAAACGCCAGAATTCTTCAAAGAAGAACCCTGGGCTCAACGCCTAGGAGAACAGTGGGAGTCTCATTTTGAATTACGCGAACCCCCTACTGAAGACGAGGTCGAGCAGATCAACCTTGGGGATGGATCTTCTTCCAGACCCATCTTCATCAGCAAAAGCCTAAAAGGAGAAGATCGGGAATCTTTAATCCAGCTTGCTAAAGAATATATCGATGTCTTCACTTGGAGCTACGAAGATATGCTGGGACTTGATCCTCAGATTGCGATGCATAGGCTCAACATCTTACCGGATGCCAAGCCTATCAAACAACAACAGCGACGCTTTCGTCCTGTCATCATAAACGCTATCGATCAGGAGGTGGACAAACTCTTGACCAGCGGCTTCATCCGTGAAGAACAACACCCGGACTGGGTAGCCAACGTTGTCCCTGTCACTAAGAAGAATGGGAAGATACGAGTTTGTATCGACTTCAGGGATCTCAACACTGCTTGCCCAAAGGACGAGTTCCCGCTTCCAATCACCGACGTGATGATCGACAACACATGTGGCTTCGAACGCATGTCTTTCATGGACAGGTATTCGGGCTACAACCAGATCAAGATGTTCCCCGATGACGCAAAATACACGTCATTCAGGACTCCGAAGGGGGTTTTCTGCTACACAGTGATGCCCTTCGGCTTGAAGAATGCTGGTGCTACATACCAACGAGCTATGAGTACCATCTTCCGTCAGCATCTTCGCAAAACAGTCGAATGCTATGTTGATGACATCGCAGTCAAGAGCCTTCTTAAAGGTGATCACCTACAAGACCTCAAGACAGTCTTCGATCTCATGCGAGCGCATCAACTCAAGATGAACCCCGCTAAATCTTTCCTAGGGGTTTCTAGCGAAAAGTTCTTGGGCTTCATTATTACGGCGAAAGGCATTCATGTCGATCCCGAGAAGACCAAAGCCATCCTTGACATGGACCCTCCGAAGAACCTCTGAGAACTTCGAGGCCTACAGGGACGTCTGGCATACATCCGGAGGTTTATAGCAAACCTTTCCAGAAAATGTCAACCCTTCACCCAGCTCATGAAGAAGGGAGTCTCTTACGTCTGGACAGAGGAATGCCAAAAAGCTTTCGATGACATCAAGGCTTACTTGACGAGCTCGCCAGTCCTGGTGGCACCCGTCGTCGATAAACCATTTCTCCTCTACGTCCGTGCCATGGATCATTCCCTCGGCGCTCTGCTTGCTCAGAACAGCGACACAGGCTATGAGCAAGCTATCTACTACCTCAGTAGAACACTGATCGGGGCCGAACACCTGTACAACCCCGTTGAAAAGGAGTGCTTGGCGTTGGTATTTGCCATCCAGAAGACTCGACATTATGTCTCGGGCTAGACGATTCATGTCATCTCCCGAGTCAATCCACTCAGAGTTCTCATGACGAAGCCAGGGTCATTAAATTCCCGGCTAGCTACGTGGGTGATCCTGCTAACACCATACAACATGGTGTTCGTTCCACAAAAAGCCGTCAAGGGTCAGGCTCTGGCCGACTTTTAGCTGCACACTCCATCCCGGAATCCTCTAGACTCTATGAAGACATCCCGGATGAGGTCCAAGAATCAAACGTCACCGAAGAAAGCTCCGTCAGGCGGGTGTTTTTCGATGGTGCGTCAAGAACTGGCCCCAAAGGCCAAATCATCGCAGGTGTGGGGGTAGTCTTGGTCTCTCCCGATCAGCTGGTCATCCAGCGTGCCTACTCCCTTTCGAAGCCGTGCTCCAACAATGTTGTCGAGTACAACGCTCTCATCATGGGACTCCAGCTGGCGCAACAGCTGGGGGTGGATCATCTGGAAGCATACGGCGACTCAAAACTCGTTGTTAACCAGGTCAGAGGGCAATACGAAGTTCACCATGAAGATCTGGTTCCTTACCATGAAGTTGTATTAAACATCATGTAACGCTCCAGTCCCAAAATACGTAGGACTAGGAACGTAGACATGCCAGCCGTATAATAAATATACGTAAGCTGTAAAATGCAGTAGAACCATAACTAATCTTATGCACACAAAATAAAGGAATAAAATATATATAAAGATAATGAATTGTCTTGATACAATATGTTGGGCGGAGACAAATCTACTACCAACAAGTAAAGAAAAAATACATGATGTACAAAAGAATGATTTTGGCGAGCGAAGACGATCCAAATGCAATCATCCTCGAAGAAATGGTGATGAACACGGCTAGAGCTAGAACACCTGCGAAAGACAAAAGCACACACCTGGAGAGATAACCTGGTCCTCAGAGGGACGTAACAAGACACATAATATCATGCCATATAAACTGAATAAATATTGCTCAAATAAGTAAGTCAATTGAATTTATAACATGGTCCAATACACACCTATTGAACGAGCGTACCATCCCTCCAACCAAACAAGGACATGAGATGGTAAACTAATTCATGGTGACGTATCTTTCCATGCTATGAATCCAATATGGTATCCAGATCCCAACAAGGTTCAATACCTTCTCATCGAAGTAGTAAGTCACACCTACAACCAAACAAGGACAAGATGTGACGAACTAATCCGCGACAAGTTATTGTTCCAAGCCACGGTCAGATACAAGTACCCAAACCAAAAGTACTCGTACCTAACGGATAAAGGTGTCTAACCGTTCTAAGTGAAATGTAGTTAAGAACAATCCTTCCTACGCATGGGCCCTGGCTAAATAGGATCGGCATAGTCGCTTCTGGGGGCACTATAGGCCCAATCAATAAGAGCATGACGTTCCGCAGAATCGCCAGTGGCCGTCAGTAATCTTGGGTAAGCTGACCCACGTCTTCGACGGAGCTCACGGGTTACAAAAGGGAAAGTACATCGAAGCCCATACGCTAAAGAATTTTCCTCCCCGCCCAATGCCTACTCTGTTGTATCCACAACAGTAACCTCTATAACCGCTAAGTCAAACTAAGCATGCAACCTCTATTAGCGGTTATTCCTATCGCACGGCTTATACGTACTGGTGGCCAGCCAATCACGCATGTCCGAGTCCTATATATGACACACAATAACGTGGAATAAATGTGTCAAGGCCATGAATGCAACACACAAAGGTGGTCCCTTAAATCTAGGTTTAATGTGTAAAAAAAATAATACATAGCAGAATATAAATGAACAGTAAGTTCTAACGGGTTATGCCATGTATCACAGTTTATTTTGCATAAAGAAAGTAATGAACAATGCATGAAATATGAGCTAAAATAAGTAAACAACAAATGGCAAGGTGTCTTGCCTGGTAGGACGCCTGGTGTGCTGCAAATATCACGGTAGCACGAACTACGACTTCGGTGCAACAACTATGCAAGGTGACCTCTGATGTCGGCACAGACGGTTCCATTGGGTCCAGAAGGGTCAAATTAGTTAGGGTGGACATAAGGTAGGCTTAAATTGGACGAAGGAATAGGAATAATAGGAATGGTTGTGGACAGGAGAAAATCAAAGAAATAATGGATAAATATTATATATACGAGTTTTAGAAAATATTTATAATTCCTAAAGGCTAGTTTTCGCAAGTCAAAATATTTATAGGAAAAATACTTAAAGTCAAGAAAAATCATTTTCGGCAAAAAAAAACATTAAGTTAGTTAAAATAAATTTTTAAGTAGGAAAAACTATATCTTATTAGTAAAAAAATATAATTGTTAATTATAGATTTGGAAAACCATTTTACGACAAAACCTATATTTTGTTAAAGTAAATTATTTTTGGAAAGCTGTACTTTTAAAATGCCATAAATAATATAGCAATACAACTAGGGCTTCCAACCTAATGTTGAAATATTTATTTATACTTAAAATGATAACAGTATGAATAATAATAATATCAATAATAATAATTCCTATAGCAACTATAGAGCCAATAATATAGATAATTTACTATAATCAATATACTTTAATTAGAAAGATAAAAGTAATAGTTAATTCCCACTTTAATTATAAAACTAACAACATTAATAATATTAATGATAACAATGATATACCTATATTTAGAAAAAAAAAATAGAAATTATGATAATAGTAAATAATAATAATAATAATAATAATAATAATAATAATAATAATAATAATAATAATAATAATAATAATAATAATAATATAAAATAAAATGAAAAAAGTAAACACTGAAAAGTTGTTCTCCTCTTTCGAGGAGAACTTCTCAGTGATCAACTTAAGTCAAAAAAAAACACAAAAACAAAAGAGAGATGGAAGAGATTAAAGAGAGAAGGAGAGAGAGAAGGAAAGGGACTCGAGCGTGGGAGAGAGGGAGACGGGAGGAAGAAGACGGGGACGGCGGCAGATCGGCGCGCTGGGCAAGACGGGGTTCGGCGGCGTAGGGTTTGCGCCGGCGGTCGGAGTAGAGTGCTCAGGCGGGGTCTCTCTGACGGAGGAGGACGGAAAAAGGGGCGGCGGATCTGGTCGAGGGAAGCGGCGGAGAACTGGTGAAGGTGGAGGCGGTGGAGTTTCGGTCGGCGGACGGCGGAGGGTGCGGGACGAGCCGGGGGAGCGGACGGCTAGGTCGGACTCGGTCGGGGAGAAGGAAAGAGGGTTTTTGCGGTGGAGCAAAGGGGAGGCGCGGAGGGTGGCGGCGTGTGGGGGCTGACGCCGGGCGGCGTCGAGGCGGTGAAGGTTGTGCAGCGGACGCGGCTGTTCGCCGACGAGGCGGCCTGGTGAGTCGAGGGGGCGTGTGTTTAATTTAGGGTTTTATTCTTCTATTTTCTTTTTGGGCGCGGCCGACCGACGATGGCCGGGGTGGCGGTGGTTTATTGCCTGGCTTGGGGACACGGTCTGGTTAGGTTAGGGTTATGGTGGCTGGGATCAGTTGGATCCGGTGGTCTGGGTGTGATGTTGGTGTGGTGGGTCGAGATGTGGTGAGGACGGTGGTGGTGATGAAGGCCGATGATGGCTGGAATTTGGCACCGGTGGTGGTGGCAAGGTGGAGCGGGGAACGGATGGGCGACAGGGGGATAGTACATGGAGATAGTAGAGCTAGGTTTAGGATTTGAGGGTGTCGGGACAGATCGGGGCTGGGGATAGGGTTAGGAATTCTATTGTGTCGGGATGTGTCCGACACAGAAAAATAAATATAAATGTAACAATATTGGAATAAGAATTTGGATGGGCACAGACACGATGCACGCACGTTTATTTATGGTGGAATTTGGAGAATAATGAATGATAGAAATTGGAGGAGTACCTGCCTATTTATAGGATGTGGGAATTCCCAATTGGATAGGATTAGATTTATTTAAAAACCCAGAGTAGATAATTCGTAGTTAAATTTAAAAGCAATCAAATCCAAATCCAAATCCAAATCCAAATCTAATTTAAATCAAATTAAATTCTCTTAGTTTAAAATCAAATCAATTTCAAATATAGATATTAGTTTACTATTTAAATGTATCCATGGAATCAAATCAAAATTTAAATCTTCACAATAATTTTGAAATATATTTTTCAAAAATTATTAATAATAATAATTTCAAAAATTACATTAATATTTTTAAATATCTTTGAATAATAAATTATTAATATTAATAAATCTCAAAAATTATATTTTTATTTAAAATAAACTAGCAAAATATTTATGAAATATGGGCATGCACTAAGAATATTATTTATTCTAAATAAAAGGCTTTACATAAATAAAATCATAAATTTAGAAAATTTTGATAGCTAAATTAATACATATATTATTTTGAAACTATAAAAATAAGAAAATGTTTTTCTAAAAATATGTACGCTCGCACATATTCGCACTCGTCGAGCAATTACGAAAAATACAATTTCGTGCACGACGTACAATACGACTACGCGACGTACAATATAAAATTTTAAATCGGTACCAAATTTAATAATAAAAAATTATAGAAATTTAGGGATTTTATATCCTACCCAACTTAAAAGAATTTCGTCCTCGAAATTAAGAATTAGTAGGGGGTGAGAGGACACAAGGGGGTATCAATGGGGATCCAACGATGACAATGCTTTCACAAAATCATGTCGTAAGAAATCGCGATCTAGATCATAGAAAAACAATACTGTATGGTCATGGGTAATGAATGAGGGTCACGATTAAGAGAATGAAATAGATTCACTTAAATTAAGCGATTAGAGGGTCTTGATAGGGCCGAGTAGTTTAGGATGAAGATATAGCAACATCGGGTGGTAATGGTCATAATTGATAGGACAGCTAGAGGAATTTCAAGTATTACGCCTTCGTCCTTCGAAAAATTGGTGAAGGCGAAAGCAATATAGAGTTCGAAGAAGGCATTATCGAATACGAATACATGGTTCAAAGGCGATCGAATAATTCAAATGGAGTTGCCAAGGCAGTCGCGAATGGGACTCTAAAGGACAAGTTTAGCTATGTCCCCATCCACTTAGAATAATAGACAAAAGCGAACCAAAGTATACTCGGTTGATCAGACCATCATGCACCGGTTCTGATTAGACAATATGTTAGTGAGTGCGCTCAATAGCATAAGTCATGAACAAACTCGATAAATGGATGAGTTTGCAAAACTAGATTATAGTAGCAACATTAGTCAAGGTGGTAAAAATATAGACACGAGATTAAGATTAAAATAAGGAACAAATATGAATAGTCTAAGAGTCATAGGGATCTATGTCTTGTTTATTCCTATACTATCATTCTACGATTTTATTGACCAAGGCTTGGTTGACAAGTTGGGTTAGGGCCCTCAAGTACCAAGGGATTGCTAGGTCACAAGGCATTCTACCCAACTTAAAAGAATTAAACTAATGGTGTTTGTGACAGCTAACTAATAGGGTCAATCTCTAGCAAGTACGAAGGGAAGATAAGAATAATGATAGAAGGAATCAAGCAAGATGCAATCGATGAGTCGAATGGTAGTTCGAGTATAGAATCGAGGAAAGAGGTCAAGTATGTGGATGAGATCCTAAACTTCTAATCCTATTCGCAGGCTTGCTTGGTACGGTAAAGTAACCAAACAATTTATCTTGACCTGCATGTGCCACCACAAAAATATGTAACGCCCCAGTCCCAAAATACGTAGGACTAGGAACGTAGACGTGCCAGCCGTATAATAAATATACGTAAGCTGTAAAATATAGTAGAACCATAACTAATCTCATCCACACAAAATAAAGGAATAAAAGATATATAAATATAATGAATTGTCTTGATACAATATGTTGGGCGAAGATAAATCTACTACCAACAAGTAAAGGAAAAATACATGATGTACAAAAGAATGATTTTGGCGAGCGAAGACGATCCAAATGCAATCATCCTCGAAAAAATGGTGATGAACACGGCTAGAGCTAGAACACCTGTGAAAGACAAAAGCACACACCTGGAGAGATAACGAGATCCTCAGAGGGACGTAACAAGACACATAATATCATGCCATATAAACTGAATAAATATTGCTCAAATAAATAAGTCAATTGAATTTATAACATGGTCCAATACACACCTATTGAACGAGCATACAATCCCCCCAACCAAACAAGGACATGAGAAGGTAAACTAATTCACGGTGACGTATCTTTCCATGCTATGAATCCAATATGGTATCCGGACCCCAACAAGGTTCAATACCTTCATCGATGTAGTAAGTCACACCTACAACCAAACAAGGACAAGATGTGACGAACTAATCCGCGACAAGTTATTGTTCCAAGCCACGGTCAGATACAAGTACCCAAACCAAAAGTACTCGTACCTAACGAATAAAGGTGTCTAACCGTTCTAAGTAAAATGTAGTTAAGAACAATCCTTCCTACGCATGGGCCCTGGCTAAATAGGATCGGCATAGTCCCCCCTTGGAGGACTAGAGGCCCAATCAATAAGAGCATGACGTTCCGCAGAATCGTCAGTGCCGTCAGTAATCTTGGGTAAGATGATCCGCGTCTCCGGCGGAGCTCACGGGTTACAAAAAGGAAAGTGCATCGAAGCCCATACGCTAAGAAATTGTCCTCCCCGCCCAATGCCTACTCTGTTATATCCACAACAGTTACCTCTATAATCGCTAAGTCAAACTAAGCATGCAACCTCTATTAGCGGTTATTCCTATCGCACGGCTTATACGTACTGGTGGCCAGCCAATCACGCATGTCCGAGTCCTATATGCGACACACAACAACATGAAATAAATGTGTCAAGGCCATGAATGCAACACACAAAGCTGGTCCCTTAAATCTAGGTTTAATGTATAAAAAAAATAATACATAGCAGAATATAAATGAACAGTAAGTTCTAACGGGTTATGCCATGTATCACAGTTTATTTTGCATAAAGAAAGTAATGAACAATGCATGAAATATGAGCTAAAATAAGTAAACAGCAAATGGCAAGGTGTCTTGCCTGGTAGGACGCCTCGTGTGCTGTAAATATCACGGTGGCACAAACTGCGACTTCGGTGCAACAACTATGCAAGGTGACCTCTGATGTCGGTACGGACGGTTCCATTTGGTCCAGAAGGGTCAAATTAGTTAGGGTGGACATAAGGTAGGCTTGAATTGGACGAAGGAATAGGAATAATAGGACTGGTTGTGGACAGGAGAAAATTAAAGAAATAATGGATAAATATTATATATACGAGTTTTAGAAAATATTTATAATTCCTAAAGGCTAGTTTTCGTAAGTCAAAATATTTATAGAAAAAATACTTAAAATACATAAAGTCAAGAAAAATCGTTTTCGGCAAAAAAAAAAACTCTAAGTTAGTTAAAATAAATTTTTAAGTAGAAAAAACTATATCTTATTAGTAAAAAAATATAATTGTTAATTATAGATTTGGAAAACCATTTTACGACAAAACCTATATTTTGTTAAAGTAAATTATTTTTGGTAAAGCTGTACTTTTAAAATGCCATAAATAATATAGCAATACAACTAGGGCATCCAACCCAATGTTGAAATATTTATTTATACTTAATATGATAACAGTATGAATAATAATAATATCAATAATAATAATTCCTATAGCAACTATAGTGCCAATAATGTAGATAATTTACTGTAATCAATATACTTTAATTAGAAAGATAAAAGTAATAGTTAATTGCCACTTTAATAATAAAACTGATAACATTAATAATATTAATGATAACAATGATATACCTATATTTAGAAAAAGAAATAATAGAAATTATGATAATAGTAAATAATAATAATAATAATAATAATAATATAAAATAAAATGAAAAAAGTAAACACTGAAAAGTTGTTCTCCTCTTTCGAGGAGAACTTCTCAGTGATCAACTTAAGTCAAAAAAAAACACAAAAACAAAAGAGAGATGGAAGAGATTAAAGAGAGAAGGAGAGAGAGAAGGAAAGGGACTCGAACGTGGGAGAGAGGAAGACGGGAGGAAGAAGAAGGGGATGGCGTCGGATCGGCGCGCTGGGCGAGGCGGGGTTCGGCGGCATAGGGTTTGCGCCAGCGGTCGGAGTAGAGTGCTCAGGCGGGGTCTCTCCGACGAAGGAGGACGGAAAAAGGGGTAGCAGATTTGGTCGAGGGAAGCGGCGGAGAACTGGTGAAGGTGGAGGCGGTGGAGTTTCGGTCGACGGACGGCGGAGGGTGCGGGACGAGCGGAGGGAGCGGACGGCTAGGTCGGACTCGGTCGGGGAGAAGGAAAGAGGGTTTTTGCGGCGGAGCAAAGGGGAGGCACGGAGGGTGGCGTCGTGCGGGGGCTGACGCCGGACGGCGTCGAGGCGATGAAGGTTGTGCAGCGGACGCGGCTGTTCGCCGGCGAGGCGGCCAGGTGAGTCGAGGGGGCGTGTGTTTAATTTAGGGTTTTATTCTTCTATTTTCTTTTTGGGCGCGGTCGACCGACGATGGCCGGGGTGGCGGTGGTTTATTGCCTGGCTTGGGGACACGGTCTGGTTAGGTTAGGGTTATGGCGGCTGGGATCAGTTGGATCCAGTGGTCTGGGTGTGATGGTGGCGTGGTGGGTCAAGATGTGGTGAGGACGGTGGTGGTGATGAAGGCCTATGATGGCTGGAATTTGGCACCGGTGGTGGCGGCAAGGTGGAGCGGGGAACGGATGGGCGGCAGGGGCATAGTACAGGGAGATAGTAGAGCTAGGTTTAGGATTTGAGGGTGTCAGGACAGATCGGGGCTGGGGATAGGGTTAGGAATTCTATTGTGTCGGGATGTGTCCGACACGGAAAAATAAATATAAATGTAACAATATTGGCATAAGTATTTGGATGGACACAGACACGATGCACGCACGTTTGGTTGTGGTGGAATTTGGAGAATAATGAATGATAGAAATTGGAGGAGTACCTGCCTATTTATAGGATGTGGAAATTCCCAATTGGATAGGATTAGATTTATTTAAAAACCCAGAGTAGATAATTCGTAGTTAAATTTAAAAGCAATCAAATCCAAATCCAAATCCAAATCTAATTTAAATCAAATTAAATTCTCTTAGTTTAAAATCAAATCAATTTCAAATATAGATATTAGTTTACTATTTAAATGTATCCATGGAATCAAATGAAAATTTAAATCTTCACAATAATTTCGAAATATATTTTTCCAAAATTATTAATAATAATAATTTTGAAAATTACATTAATATTTTTAAATATCTTTGAATAATAAATTATTAATATTAATAAATCACAAAAATTACATTTTTATTTAAAATAAACTAGCAAAATGTTTATGAAATATGGGCATGCACTAAGAATATTATGTATTCTAAATAAAAGGCTTTACATAAATAAAATCATAAATTTAGGAAATTTTGATAGCTAAATTAATACATATATTATTTTGAAACTATAAAAATAAGAAAATGTTTTTCTAAAAATATGTACGCTCACACATATTCGCACTCGTCGAACAATTACAAAAAATACAATTTCGTGCGCGACGTACAATACGACTACGCGACGTACAATACAAAATTTTAAATCAGTACCAAATTTAATAATAAAAAATAGTAGAAATTAAGGGTTTTACACATCATTTCAACCTTCACCAAGTTCTTCATCGAACATGTACCTCGTTTACAAAATCTGGAGGCTGACGCTCTGGCTGGCCTCGCAGCCTGATTAGCAGCACCCCTCGGGACTCAACACTACGTCACGATAGTTGGTCGAGACTTGGTCTGTCCTAAAAACAACCTGTGCTCACAAGTGGCCCATGCCATGTCAACAAGTGCTGGTGTTAATGTCCGAGACTGGAGGTTCCCGTTCATCGACTTTGCTGTCTACGAAATTCTTCCAGAGGACCCGAAAGAAGCCGTCTCAGTCAGGAGGTGCTCCCTTCGATTATAGTACGATAAAGCTGCTAAAATGCTGTACCGACGTTCCTACGATGGACTTCTCCTGCGATGTTTGTCCAACGAAGAAGCAGTCGAAGCCCTTCGAGAAGCTCACGATGGAACCTGCGGAGCCCATCAACCTGGCCCTTAGTTGCAGGATCGACTGTGATGCATTGGCTACTACTGGCCAACCATAGCCGCTGACGCTGTCGACTATGCTAAAAAGTGCCATGCGTGCCTGCTTCACGCAGACTTCATCCATACACCGTCAGAACCACTACATTCTACAGTCGCCTCTTGGCCCTTCGAAGCTTGGGGCATGGACATTGTAGGACCGATCACCCCTCCTTCATCGAGGGGACACCGCTTCATCCTAGCCATCACCGACTACTTCTCCAAATGGGCAGAAGTAGTTCCACTGGCGGAAGTGAAGAGCTCTAGGGTGATCAGCTTCATCAAGTACCATGTCATCTACCGTTTCGGGGTATCCCGGAGGATTATCCACGATAACGGTCCTCAGTTCATCAGCTATATTTTCAGCAGATTCTGTGACAAGAATCACATTCAAAATGTGGCCTCAACCGCCTACAATCCGGCAGCAAATGGATTGGCCGAGGCATTCAATAAGACTATCATCAGGCTACTCAAAAAAGTCGTCTCATCTAATAAACGCGACTGGGACGAAAAGCTCGGCGAATGCCTTTGGACCTATCGTACAATGGTACGAACCTCGACAGGAAACACACCATTCTCCCTGGTCTACGGAAGCAAAACGGTACTACCTCTCGAGATCCAGATACCCTCACTCCGCGTAGCAATCACAAACTAACTCACAGAAGAGGACAATCAACGTCGTCGTCAGCGAGAACTGGAGGTACTTGACGAAAAGCGTCTCCTAGCTCAACAACGCATTGAACTCTACCAAGCCCTTATATCACAGGCTTTCAACAAGAAGGTCAAGCAAAGGACTTTCCAAGTAGGCGACCTGGTTCTGGCAGTCAGGAGGCCGACGGTGTTGACTCACAAGACACCAGGAAAGTTCGAGCCCAAGTGGGAAGGACCTTTCATCATAGAGACGGTATACTAAAACGGTGCTTACCGCCTCGCCAAACCCAATGGGGACTTGTTCATAATGCCCATCAACGGCAAGTTCCTAAAGAAGTACTACTTTTGACATCTTTCAGACATGTACTTCCACAAAGGATCAGTGGACCCAATCATCAGGGCTCACATACAATTCCCTTCCACAAAATCATATGCTTCAGGAACCCAGCTGTTCCGTGGCATCCTCTAGTAGAAGGACAACCACGTCCACATTACCTCTGAGTTGTTCCCCTACGCCCTACAAAGCAGAATCTTACACTCCGTAAGACTACGCTACCCATCATATTTACCACGTCCACATTACCTCTGAGTAAACATCCCGTATAGACAACCCCTGCGTTGCCGTATATTGATCGCAGAACTTCCAAGTCCACATTACCTCTGAGTAGTTCCGCGTATTCCCCAGAGTCATTCCTACCACGTCCATAATACCTCTGAGTAGGAAGATTCTGTCATTTGAATCCCATATTTGCCACGTCCATATCACCTCTGAGCAAACATGTCGGTTCTCTCGAACTTATTATCTGTACCTAAAAACTAAGGTACGCAAAAGATAATAGGTCCACACAAATCATCAAGTTCATGACAGCAAAAATGAACACACCACAAAAACTTTGTATTCTTTATTTTCAAAAAAAGAGAGTAAAGGATTACACCCCCCAGCAAGAGTGGCAAATACACAAAAAAGAAGAGACTACGATCCCTAAACATCCCCGAGGTTGGCCGAAAGCTCTTCAATCTGACGCCTCAAGTCTGTCGCTCGAGTCTCCACAGTCGCCAGGACCCGGCGTTCAGCTTCTTGACGCATCGCTTCTATGGCCTCAGGAGAAGTGTCATCCTCACGCTTCTCATCCAACTGTTGCCGCTGCTGAGCCAGGGTAAGAGCCTGATAGGTGAAAGCTGCTTCCTCCTTCTTAAAGGCTACATGTTCAGCCTGGGCACGCTCACCATCTAATAGGAGTCGGGCCCGCTGGTCCTCAAGGCGGCAAATCTGGGCATCAACCTCCGCGATACTAGCGTCCAACGCAACTCGTAACTCTACCTTCTCCTGCGTAGATTGAGACAACCGCTCCACTGCAGCTTCAGTCTCAACCACTTCGCGTCCCGAGACACCCACGGTGGCCTGATAAGAGGATTCAATCTCAGCAATCAGCTTCTCCTTTTCTGTGTCTATCAGGACGGAGAGATCATTCCGCTGGATACACTGAAACTCGAAAAGCAGCTGGTCCAGCTCAGTCACCGAGACTTCCAGAATCTTGGCCATATGATCATGGCCCTGGTGGAGACGTATCAGACCGATGTGTGGAAGCGCCATGGATTTTGCCATCGTAAAACTCCTATTGGCGTTCATCACTGTCGATACACCCTTCTGCAGTATCTTGTACACTGCCTCAACGATGAATTTCACGTACTCATCAGCATCCGCCAACACTTGTGGTGTTATGGCAGGAGTTGGAGGAGCTGCCCTGGATGGCGGACCTGAAGAAGACCCGTCAATCTCAATCTGCGAGGTTTGAACGTCGACCTCAGCAGACTCTCCCGCACCAGGAACTTGAATTCCTCTACCAGTGCCAGATGCCAAGAGAGCAGAAGGAGTTGGGTGGGGTGTCGATATCGTCCCCCAAGTCGAAGAAGCAACAGAGGGCTCTTACATCAGCAAGCCCTTGCCCTTTCCCGTCTCAAAGGGACTATCAGCATCCGGAGCTGCCTCCTCCATCACCGAGGTGCGATCTATAACCAGCGCGGAGCCTTCCTCTGGCAAACTAACCAGATCAGCTCCCGTTTCCTGGTGGGGCACGTCTTCTGGGGTCAGGCTCGGCAGACGAGTCTCTCCCGCATCATCGAATCCCTCCACGGGGACCAAATCTGCCGCTACCTTCCGGTCGGCAGCCACCTCAGCCTCCATTGCTGAGCCTGGGATAGGGCTCGATAACGCTACAGCCGACTTCCCCGCATCATGACAAGGAGGGGAATCAACCCTCTCCTCTGTTGCAGTCAAGTCTGTTGCCCCCGCAACAGACTCATGCATCTCTGGAGGAACGTCTTCCGAAGACGACGAACTCCACTCCACCTCTTCATCTGGAAGCCCCGTGTCTGCTGGACCCTCAACGTCCATGGCCCCCACGGCGGCTTGCACCATCCCGGAGATTGCTGCAACCTCAGTGTCTCTTCCGACATAGTCTGGAGATACTAAAATCTCTGCAGGAACAATATCTTCAGGATTCTCCTCCCTTGGAGACATTACCATCGGAGGAATTCGCTCATCAGAGGAGCTTGCCACCTCCTTCGATTTACTGACGCCCGATTTCGAAACACGGGTCTTCTTCTTCGACGATCCCTACAAGAAAAAAAACACAGATCACCAAAATGAAAATATGAGCCAGATTACGGAGGACTCTTTACCTCAGCAGGGATTGATTCCATCGACGCAGCCTTTGGAGTCGTCACTTTCCTCAGCCTTTTCGGTACAGACGAACTGGCTTCTGCGTCAGCCGCCTCTTTCCAGCAGGGGGATCTCTCACTGATACTAGAGCAGCAGCCCGATATCCCGCCAGCTCTGGTGGATGATATGACCGAGCCGCCACTAACATATTCGTCGTAGCCTCTAGCTGAGTTCCAATGATGAAACTGGTCTCGCTATCATAATCAGGAGACACAATATTCGTGGTGCAATACAGCTTAACGGCTGAATACAGGATCTGTGGCCGAGGGTTGCAAACTGGCGTAGTAAAACAAACACCAGTGCACCCAGCATTGTAATATTGCCAGCCCCGGGCTCCGTCTAGCAAACTTCCGACTAACCCCAGACTGTTACTGGGATTTCGTAACATTAGCTGGGTATAGCCAAACTGTCGAGCAAATCGGCTTGGCAGATATGGCTCCAGATAATACCTATTTTGGTTGTGGTAGACCAAGTGGGAAGGCCGAATACTTTGTAACCAATAAAAACCCTATTTCGGCAGAGTAATCGCATCTTCACCAGAGTCGTCCAAATCTTGGTCAGCCTCGAAATCTTTGAAGATAGGACCGACCTTGACAATCTCCCACCCCTGAAGATAGGACAAAACTCTCCTACAGATGGGGACGCCAGTGTGCAACCACTTCCTCTTTTAGAAGCGACGGATAAAGGCGTCACCTTCAACGTGATCCTCCTCTGGGCCTGGACTCATCACGTTCGGATGATGTAGAATCAACCATCCCATCAGATAATGGAATGGTAGCTCAGCCCGGGGAAAGTTGTCATTCCTACCTCTCCCATGGATCACATCCTCAGCAAAGGTCCTCAAGCCCCGCAACAGGTTATACACCATCGCGGGGAGAAGAGCCAAAGGGCGACCAAAAGCCAATTTTACTGCTGGCAAAATGAGGTTCCGGTGTACCCTCTCCACAGAACCTGATCCGCCCGCGAACACACAATCCCGGAGCCATATCATCAAGTATGCCGTCAACACGTCCTTAGATGACATCCGGTGCATACAATGCCAGAAGCAGCTATACGCGTTTTCACCACTCTCATTTGAACGGGGAGCCCTCTCGTCTAGTCGGCTCATTTCGGAAGTTACTTTCGCAGGTTTCAGCCCTTGTGGGGTCATAAACCGAATCTTCGAGGAATCCGCCAAATCCTGCTTGAAGACGTAATCCCTCCAAGCAGTCACATGAGGTTGAGACTTGCCTTTGTCCCTCCGTTGCATCAGATAATGATGGCTCGCTACCTCTTTGAATACAGCCATTATCTCCGGGTCCTTCTTTTCCAAGACAAGGATCTCTTCGTTTGACGGAAAATATTCCTCGTACGGTTCCGAGCCCCAGGGAAGCCTGGATACCTCATATATTTCATGGAGAGCCAATCCCAACTCCCCCACTGGAGTAAAGAAAGTGCCAGTCTGGGCATTGAACATTTCTAAGAGCGTGAGGAACATGTGTTTATTGAGATCCACGCCAGCCTGTGTGGCACGGATAGCGGTCGTCAGCCCAATTTCTTTAAGCTCAGCCTTGAACTTCGACAACACCCAAAGGGTCAACTCGTCCTACTTCGGCATATGGTGACACCAACCTTCAACCCTAAAGCTACCTTTCAGATACATGACCCTCGATGTTAGCATCCGATTGGCAAAGCTCGAAGCACTGAAGGCAAAGGTGTCATTAGGGACCTCACTATAAAGGCTCCCAGGACGCAAAGTTTGGCAACTGAACGAGGGTCCGGCTCGCGAGGCGGCTAAGGTATCCCTTTGATTCGAAGTAGCATCAATCGAAAGAGTACCCCCCACTGCCCCTCCTTGAGAAGGAGTAAGTTCCCAGGGCATCCTCCTCTTGGAAGCTAAACGGTAGAAGGCCGTCAGTGGCAACTGGCGTTCAAGTTGTCGCATATACATAACCATGCCCTTCGCAGAGAAGAACCAGTCTTCTTTGATCTTCAGTATCTTCGCCTCGGTGGAGATCAATCGGTCACCGAACAAAAAGGCAGGTTTTAAGAAGGTCACATCCTCAGACTCAGCAGATTCCAGTTTTTCGCTCTCCATCATACTCTGGAGGAGGGCGACTGATTCTAGATTTGCAGCATTCTCTCAGGAGGTTGATTCAGCAGGATAGCATCCTTCGCGGGGTTGATAACCTCCTCGTCAAAATCAACACCCATTTGACAAAGAGAAGCATCCAGAACGACTTCATTCAGCAATGGGATAGTCATCAATACTGACACAACAAAAACAAAAGTCAGGCAAGAGGCTTTAAGAAGACAAAGTGTGTCAAGCAGCCTGGCGCATCATTAGGGTCTAAACCCATGCGCGTCAGCAGTAAAGCTTCGGCGCATCATCAGGGTGTAAACCCATGCGCGTCAGCAGTGAAGCTTCGGCGCATCATTAGGGTGTAAACCCATGCGCGTCAGCAGTGAAGCTTCGGCGCATCATCAGGGTGTAAACCCATGCGCGTTAGCAGTTAAACCTCGGCACATAATCAGGGCCTAAACCCATGCACGTCGGCGGAATAAACCTCGGCGCATCATCAGGACAGAGGTCCATACGCTTCGGCAACAAAGAGTTAGAGCACACCAACTCAGCCGTATGATCCAAAACTTGCCTGAACAAAAAATAATGGAAAAGACGACACCCACCCGTCACCGCAGGGCGAACGTCGGTCGGAGTCACAATAGCGACAGGAGCGTCTTCCTCGGTGAACTCCGCAGGCTCCTTTTCCTTGCCAGCACCGCCACGAGGAGTCTTGGGAGCCATTCCTTGAGGGAAAAAAGTTAGGGTTTTTTTAAAGAAGAACTCTAAAAGAAGAAAGCAAAGAGAGGAAGAACTGTCTCTCTTCTCCTCACACCTATTTATAGGCTCAGTCGCACGCGTGAACCGATGAAGTGTGACCTCAGCCGCCGCCTCGGGTTCTGCGAGAAGATAACTGCAAATAAATCCAAAAAGATCATCATTAATCTTCTTGGTTATCGAGGCATTATCATTTGCATTAACTGAGAGAAGCATGCGCCCCATCACTGATGCACGGAGTATCCATGTGCCCAAACAGTCATGCGCCCCAACCACTATGCTTCTTATTCAAAGTATTCCAAAACTTGACGAAAAAGTTTTGAAAGCTTTGAAGGGGGTCTTGTAGAAGCATGAAATTTTACGACCAAAAATCCTATGCGCCAAACACTACATGCGCCAGGAAGCTCAGACAAAATACTTGACACAGCAAATCAAAAGTATAGACATTGAAAGAGGATTTTATTTCATATAAAAAGTCTATTACATGTCTAGAAAAGGCTGTACAAAGGAGAACTTCTACAAAAAGAAAAGACCCTAAGTCTACAGCCAGACGTAGCAGTCATCATGTGCTCTTGAACAGGCGCATCTCACCATACGTACTCAGTCAGGCGCATCCCACCATGTGCTCCCAGCCGGGCGCATCCTTTCAGCAGCTCAGTTATGTGCATCCTCAGTTATGTGCATTCCTTCATCCTCAGTTATGTGCATCCCTTCAGCAGCTCAGTTATGTGCCACCCTTCCAGCCAGGATCATGCGCCATCTAATGCTTCGACCAATGAAGCATTTATTGAGCAGAACGAGGTGGGCATTCAACCCTCTAGCTGGAGGAAGAGCTCCCCAAACCGAGGAAGAGAAGAGCATCGCAAGTCAATCTGTAGCCAGGGGAGGCTTCGAAAGAGCCTCCAAAGACCAAGGAAGACCGCAATCAAAACCGCGGCTAAAGGAGCAGCTTTCAACACTACCAGAATAGGCAACACCTAGTCTGACAGAAGAAAGAGCCCCCAAGCCGCAGCACCGCAATTCTGATCTGCGGCTCTTCCAGCATAACGGAGACGAGGCTCGAGCATCCCGATCTTTGGATGCAACATGCACCTTCCGCCTGCCTCAGAAGCCCTCGACTCTAACTTTCGGATGTAACAGTCACCTTCAAGTGCATCAATGAAGACATTGCGTCGCATCTTCACCCTCGGGAGCATCTCGTCAACAGAATGTGCTCGAGTAAACAAATTTATTTCAGGAGGATGTGAGAGAACGAGAAGCAAACCCTCTCCATGCCACTATTTATAGGCCGGACAAATCAAACCCATGCGCCAAGTGGCTGGCTCTCCGAATTCCGTACAATAAATTTGCATTAAATGGATGAACCTGACGCTCCGAATTCCGTCAAGTCAAAAATGGCTATTTAAAGCACTCAAAGAACGTAACAGTTGCACCAAAAGACGTGTCAAGCGGAGCAGATGCGCTGGCCAGACCGTGCATCACACAGACGCGCCCCTCAGCACCAAGCGCTTCACAAGCATATGCCCCCATGCGGCCCCATGCGCCTAGTGGAACGTCGATCGATGCCCCCACTCAACAACCCATCACCTGTCAAAGAACATTAAATGCTGAAGTCTGACGGAGTTGGCAGCACGTCCCCCGAAGACTACAGTTGACAGCTTTTACAGAAAAAGAAGCGTCACCGACATCAGCATCATCATTACTTCCCTCCGACGGTTACAACAACGTGGCCGCCCAACCATCTCGCATGCGCCTCGCAACCATGCGTCCAAAGCTCTGCATGCGCCTCAAAAGCCATATGCCTCAGACTTTTCCCTGATCCCTAAAGACAGAAGTAAAGTCACTAATGAAGCTCTGCATGCGCCTCAAAAGCCATGCGCTTCAGACTTTTTTCTGATCCCTAAAGATAGAAGTAAAGTCACTACTGAAGCCTCGTATGCGCCTCAAAAGCCATGCGCCCCGAATGGTTCGTGACTCCCAAAGGTTACGAGCCAAAGTCTCCTCATGCGCCCAATCCCAGGCGCATCCTACCAGATCATTCTCCACCAAATCCAAGATCTCCGAGCCATGGGCCTACGACACGTGTCCTTTGACTCGATTCATCCAAGATCTCAGCAACAGAAAGATTCTCCCCCTGCTACGTGCCAGCCCACAATAGCAGCATAATGAATTCAACTCCTCAATCAGGGCACATCGTCCATGCGCCTCCATCAACAATCACCACGTGGTGTCTCTGCGTCCAGGCGTATCCTACATATGCGCGCATGAGCAGCCAGCCTACAAACTATAAAGAGAGGGATCATTTCCTTCTTCCACACACGAACATACATAGACAGACAGAGACATCAAACAACCACAGAGGTAGATACAGACACTCAACGTCTTCTTCCTTTCCGCAAGCTTCTACACCTAGAGCAACCCAGACCTTCAAAGAACCGATAACCGTCGTCAGATCGTCAACGGAGTCAACGTATTACCACTCGCTCCATCGGTACAAGGGACCCAGATAAACAAAAGTGTACTCCTAGGACTACGTCTAAGTCCTACATTGAAACACTGTTCTGTTTGTATTGAAATTACATCAAAAGATTTTAATGGCAAACAGTGTTCTAACCCTTCATAGCGAAACTAGGGTTCACGAATTATACTTGCGATGATAAGAAGAAGACACTATCCAGCAACCTCGAGCAGTCACGACCCTAAGATCTTCTGTATATATTTCTTCCTCTGGTTGGACGTCGTGTGGACGACGATCTCCCAACCTTTTTTCTCCTTGACAGCCCTCCTTTTCTCCCCTTACATGAATCACGAATTTAGAGAAAGCTTCTTATTTTTTATAATCATATGATGACCAGAGAATAGAGGATATATATAAGGCTAAGACAGGGACCATGAGGAGAAATTAGGATTATGTCTCCTAACGGATTTGGTTATCCCGTGTTCAGCCCGAACACACAACCCAAGCCCATTAACAACAACTCGGTCCACTAAAGAGCTATTATTGCACTACCTTCCTAATCCCAAATTAAGATTGTGGGCTCCTTTTATTATATGCTCGTTTGGCTCCCCATGTTAAGATATCGAATATCCATCGATCAAATTAAGTTACTGACAACGATATTGATCGACATCTTTTATCCTTAAGTAGTACCACTCAACTTTATTTGTCATGTCGGATATAATCCACCTGCAGGGTTTATATGACAATCCTTATGAGCTCCTTAAGGCGACATCATCAACCCGACGTATCAGAACGTGGTCTTTTTATAATCAATAGCCCATCAAACATACAATGTTACTACCCAATTCAAAGAGGTTGTTGACCCATAATGAATCTTACTCTTTTATGAGTCAAAGTAATGCACACTGCATATACATGTCTGTTACTATATCTAGATTAAGAGCACAAGCATCCATAATAACAGAGGTGTTTGTTCTCTTATGTAGTCAGTACAAAGAGAACAACTTCAAGTGGTCATGTTCAATACACACAAAGTGTACTAGTGTAAAACTATAGTCAAGATAGACTAACACGAGATTACACTACAATCTTTCTAATGGATTGTCCAAGTCCATCTTGGCTGTGAACTATTTATATATTCCATTGGGAACTAATAATATGATCTTCTGTGTGACACCACACACCATATTGTCTATAATATAGAATATCAGACACTTACTGTAACACTTGTAACAAATACAATATACAAACATTTTCCCGTATGATTCTCATTCAAAATTTAAGAGAATAAAGTTGATACAAAAGTGATGCTTTTAGTATACAACCCTAACAGAAGGTCGATGTCGAAGTCCTTCATCAGCTCTAACCATCTCCTCTGTCTCATGTTCGGTTTCTTCTGTGTGAAGACATACTTCAGACTTTTATGATCTATGAATATCTCCACTCTCTCTCCATAGAGATAATGCTTCCAAAGCTTTAGGCACTACAAGAAAAATGATTTTTGTTGACGGTCTTTTTATTGACGGTCGGTAATCCCTGTCAACTATTCAGTTTTACTTAATGGTTTAGGACTTGTGTCAAGTAAACCACACTTTTGTGTTAAGTATAGAATATTGTACCCCTTTAGTTGACGGATTTTAGAAAACCGTCACTAAATCTACCACTTTTCGTTGACGGCTAGGTTAAAATCCATCAACTAAAGTCAGGAGGGGAAAATTGCCGCGCACATTTTGGATGGCATTTTTGTAATTTTTTTGAAACATCTTCTATGTTGACGATTTTGTGGCCAATTTAATCGATGTTACTCAGTTCATTTTTCTCTCTCTCTTGAGCCTCTTCTCTTTCCACCAAAACCCCTCTTCCCCACTTCCTACATGAGAACCACCTCCTCCCTGCCCATTCACAGAACCTCTTGCTTAGAGGAATCCTCACCCTCTGCCTCCTCCACTACCATCCTCTTCCCTCTCCCTCGCCAAACCCTAACCTAAATTATTTGGTGAGCGCCCAAAATTTTTCCTCTCTCTAGAAAGCCGCCAAAATTTTTCCCTCGTACTCCTCCAAAATACCTAGCTCCAAAGGAAAGCCGCCCATTTTTCCTCTCCCTAGAAAGCCTCGACCCGCGGACCGCTTACGGAGTCGCCTCCATGGTGGCCCACCTCCATGGGGGCAGCGGCATGGCACTGCAGATCATCCATGGCGACCTGACCTCCTCCAACGTCCTCTTCGACGGCGACTTGAAGCTGTACCTCGGCGACCTCGGCTTCGCGCTGGTCGGCTTTTCTATAGCGGAGTCCTAAAAGACGGAGTCGTCTCCTCGACGACAAGAAAGGCCGTTGACAAGGTTGTTTATGCAAATATTTGCTGATTCAGATGGTAGTAGATTTAGATTTAAACTCTTAGGTTTTGGTTTTTGTCATCAAATGCTTTAATTTTGAGTACAATATTGGAAGATGTGGCATCTGTAGAAATTAGTGGCTTTACATATAAATATACAATTTGGTTGATGAGTCTGTCTATGGAAGTAACTAATGATGGCAAATAATCCATAGAAATGTAAGGGAATGTTCAGTTTATTGAATAATGGCTGCGTATATAGAAGAATTTGCTAGAGTCAGCAGGGGGAGCCGAAAAGCCGGCAGCCGCGACATCAAGTTGGACTTGACATCGTGCACACGTAGCGTTAGGGACCACATGTCTCCAATCGGGGCGGCAACATCTCGGTTGAGGCCGCAACTCGGTCCGACTTCACAATGGCAGCGATGGGCATCAAATGGAGGAGTCAACAGAAGAGGAGACTAAGCACGAGTACCTTCTCTTCTCCGATCATTAAAGGTTAGATTTAGACATACATTACAATGAATGAAATCCCAAATCACTTAAAAATATTTGAAAATTCTGATGCACCAATTTTGCCATTTTGAGTTACCAATTGTTGTTAGTTTAGGTGAACGTGTACCAGAACTATTTGAAAGAATGCACGGATCAAAAGAGAATCAAGAGAAGCATCCATCCACTGATAGCTATATTATGCTTCAATATAAAAAATAGTACTTTATTGTTTAGGTCTTGACAGTCTCAATCCTTCATGTAACTTACTCTTTGAGGAGATAAACTTAGACGATGGTAACTTCTGCCAAGTTGTTAGTAGGCTTGCAAAGTACTATAATCCAAATGAGCTAACTGTAAAACTCGACATACTAGCTTACTGACCTATTAGTCTTATTCTGTTGTTGGCCTATTTACTTGCTATTAGTTATTGTTTAGTTCTTTTTATAACATTCAATTTGAAATTCATCTACTTAAGATTGTGAAATAGATACTTGCATATACAAGTATGCATCTTATACACAGGGTACAAGTTCAAGTGGCAAATTCAAATGTTCTGAGTGTTGTAGAGAAAATTCATTTTGTATAGGATTACATGCATGTTTCTGAATCTTTAAATATCTTGGTGATGGTTACTTGTAATCTTTTAAATATTTTCATTTTGTGTAGGATTACATACATGTTAAGTTTAGAGGATGACTAGTCATAATCATATATTAGGAAGTACATGGTTTAGTTATTAGGATGATTAGTCATAATCATTTTGTGTCGGATTACATACATATTTCTGAAAATTCAAAAACCTTTAATTAAAATCATCCCTTGAGATCGTTTACTTATTTGCTTTCATATTCTGTGAATTATCTTTACAGTTATCATATTCTTATATCTTGTTTATAATTGTTGAAATCATGTTATGATTTATTTAGATTCTGAATAGTTTTTATTGCTTCCCAAATTACAGAAATTATCAGCTAATTATGGTTCTTGGACACACTAACACTTAGCACAAGCACATCATAGAAAATGGAATGGCTCTGGCATGTTCCAATGCTTAAGCTTAGAAAATACAAAGAATGGGAACGAGTAAACTTTATATACATGAGCAAGAACAGGCTTTTATAATGCCTACTTGTGGTTTCATCATGTTTAGGATTCTTTCCTTTCATTTCCCTTCCTCTTTGCCCTTTCTTCTCTAGTGCTGAACTTGGGCTGACCATTCTCTCTCTTCATATAGTAATGTAGGTATATATTTGATGGGTTTGAATGGGTTCAAGCTTGTTAGGGTTATATACTAAAAGCATCACTTTTGTAGTAACCTTATTTCCTTAAATTTTGAATGAGAATCATATGGGCAAATGTTTACATATTGTATTTGTTGCAAGTGTTAATGTAAATATCTGATATTCTATATTTGTCGATAATATGGTGTGTGGTGTCACACAGAAGATCATATTATCAGTTCCCTATGGAATATATAAATAGTTCACAACCTAGATGGACTTGGACAATCTATTGGAAAGGTTCTAGTGTAATATTGTATTAGTCTATCTTGACTATAGGTTTACACTAGTACACTTTGTGTGTATTGATCATGACCACTTGAGGTTGTTCTCCTTGTACTGACTACATAAGAGAACAAACACCTCTGTTATTATGGATGCTTGTGTTCTTAATCCGGATATAATAACAGACATGTATATGCAGTGTGCATTACTTTGACTCATGAAAGAGTGAGATTCATTATGGGTCAACAACCTCTATGAATTGGGTAATAACATTGTATGTATGATGGACTGTTGATTATAAATGGATCCATGTCCTGATACATCGGGTTGATGATGTCCCCTTAAGGAGCTTATAAGGATTGTCATGTAAACCCTGCAGGTGGATTATATCCGACATGACAAATATAGTTGAGCGGTACTACTTAAGGATAAAAGATATCGAATCAATATAGTTGTCAGTAACTTAATTTGATCGAAGAACATTCGATATCTTAATATGGGGAGCTAAACGAGCATATAATAAATGGAGCCCACAAACATAATTTGGGATTAGGGAGAAAGTGCAACAATAGCTCATTAGTGGACCGAGCTATTGTTAACGGGCCTGGATCGTGTGTTCGGGCTGAACACGAGTTATCCAGATCCGTTAGGAGGTCTAACCCTAATTTTTCCTCATGGTCCTTGCCGTAGCCTATATATATTCTCTATTCTCAGGCCGCTAAATTACTGATAAAAAATCTGAAGCTTTCTCTAAATTCGTGATTCACGTAAGGAGAGAAAGAGAGGGCTGCCAAGGAGAAGAAAAGTTTGGAAGATCGTCGCCCACACGACGTCCAACTCGAGAAAGGAATACGTGCAGAAGATATTAGGGTCGTCCGCTCGAGATTGCCAGGAACTACTTGTCTTCTTCCCGTCGCAGGTATAATTCGTGAACCATAGTTTTCGTCTATAAAGTGTTAGAACACATATTAAAACTGTTTAACTTTCTATCGATCAATACGCACACCAAAGTAAGGGTCATGGGAATTCTGTCACGACCCGCACCCAGTGTATGGGCACGAGAAGTGGGTACGTCCAGCCTATACCGCAGTGTCGATAGTAGAACGTTGTTCTAAGTCATGATCTCAACTAACCACAATATGATATACTGTCCAAACGGAGGCCAATCACATAAGGTACAACTCAAACACAAGTCTAAAGATGGAAATAACACGATATAATAAATTATGAATTCCTCAAAATATGGTACAAATAGGAAGAGAAATAAATCCAAGTCAACAACATCAAGTCTCAAAATCTCACAATAATACAACTCTGAATCCACAAAACACAAATGACATGAAGAAAGGAAATAACAGTCTAACTATCTACTTTAGGCAATGGTAGGATCCTCAACAGCTGCCTGAACCTCCTGGGGGTCCAGGTTGCAAGTGTCATCTAGGCATGCTCTGTAGTAGGTAGGGTAGAAGTCCTCATCATCCTTTGTAATATTTTTAATAGGTCCAGTCAGGATAGGAGCGAGCATAAAACATCTCACGCAATTCATATCATGGCAGGAAATATAAAGCATGCAAAAGAGTAAAATACATGGACTGTAAGAAAATGTACATAAAAATAGGAGAGATATTTGATAACTGGAAATATATACATGATAAGTAAGAACTATAAGTGACTAGTGATTTAGAGTACGAGATGGCATATAATTGGCTTGGGTTGAACATGATATAACATGGGTGTACATGAGGAACACGAGCCATAAAGACGGTGCCGAATATGAAGAACACATAAATAGTAACAGAGTGAACATGATGGCTAAATCACATGACCATTTATACTCACCCCTAGCCACAATCAATACACAAGGATCCAGTCAAGTTATGCTACGAATATGATGTTTTGGTTACACATGAAGCACATGAAGAAACATGGGCGTACATGGGAGCACATGAAAGTACATGAGCGTACATGAAGGCACATGAGAGAACATGAGAATACATAAATAACACAAGAGCAAGGAATACAAGATGTACATGAAACACATGACATTAAATATCCGATGCACCCGCTAAGGGGTATAACATCTCTTGAAAAGATCCATACAGTACTAATCTGTGATAATAATATGACAACATCATATAAAGTGATCTAGAGCAAGAATATAAGTCCTAGCAAGTATAAAACGATCAAAGAATGTGCTCGCATGCGATCTGAATGTCTGTGAGAATATACTGTCCGAATCGAGGTATCTGACACCTATTTAGAGCAACAAAAGTCATGATGCATACAAAGGGGTTATTAATGAAGTTTATAATGCACCTACATGATTCTAGGTCAATCTGGGCCAAAGTCAACTCTTGGTCAACTCTGGTCAACTCTAAAGTCAAACTAGGTCTACTAGTCCAATCTAAGTTAAACCATTCTAGGCTAATCACTATCTAGGCATATATATGCATATTACATATATCCATATATACCTAAACCAACTACACAACAACACATAGCCTAAACACAAAGCCTCTAAATCACATTTCCTATTATATAACATAAACCTGTACCACAAGCTAACATATAACATATCATGAAAGTACTATACTTAACATATTATTTGCACTCATGCATACATTGTATTGATACATTCATGCATACATTGTATTGATACATTCATGTATATTATATTCATTACATACAACCTACATTACCATGTATGCTTGTATTATATATTACATTCATACAAGTATACATGTATACATTACAATGCATATAATATATATATATATATATATATATATATATATATATATATATATATATATATATATATATATTACTATATATACTTAACAAATATGCATTCATTAGATATCATTCTCATATATTTCTTACAACATCATATATATAGCTTCATTACATTACATCTAAATTAAATCCAAAGCCCAAAATGAATTCAAAAGTAGTATACAGTTAACATTGATATCAAACTCAGTTTTCATGCCTACATCCCAAATCTAGTTAACTCCAATCTCAGTTTTCATCAAACCATTTTCAGTTTCATTACAACCCTATAATCTCATATTGTTAACATGCATAAAGTTAGATAGGATACCTACATGCAAGAAGGGACTGAAAGGGAAGGAAAGGGAATGAAAATATGAAAGGGCTGTACTCAGTTTCAACATTCAATTTGATTTATACATGCATTTCATACATTCATTATTTACCTGTAAATTTGAAAGGGAAAAAAAAGGAATGTCAGTTTCATGTATCAGACTTAACAAGTCAAAACCCAAAACGAATACAACACCTAGGCACTGGAAAGCTTAATACAACATCAAACATAAATGGAAATCTAAACAATATCAAATATCCTTCGAAATATTAAAAAAAACAAATTGAATCCTATTCTCACTTATCCCAGAACTAGAAACATATTAATGAAACAGTGCAATTGTTCAAATCGAACCCAATTCATATAAACACCCAATTAAATGTGTGCAATGGTGTTTCAGGTGTGTGGGCATGCTCGTGTACATGTTAGGGATGTCCTCGTGTCCAACAAATGAACACAAGTGTCCAAAACAGACCAAAGAATCAAGTATCAGAAACTGTGAGTGTAATCCTCGTACATGCATGTCGAGTTGATTTGGACTCGACACAGAGCTCGAGAGGCCACGTACCTGTGTCTAGGGTTAGGTCTAGTCTAGGTCTTCATGTCTAATATCCTGCATCGTGTCCACACATGTCATGTCGAGTGATACGAATGTGTATCAGTCGAGATTTCCTTGTGTGCACAGTGTAGGCAAGGACCGGTGCAATCGAGATTTATCGCAAACCCCTCGATGGTTTTGCCTCAAACTTTGTGTGCGTGCTGTCAGTATTTTTCTGCACCCACACACGTGCCGTGTCATGTTCGTTAGGACACGCGAACAGCAGGGCACCGAACACACTGCTCGTGCTGTGTGTCCATGTCAATTTTGGACACAAAAATGACACAAAAGTATGCTCAGTCCTCACGAAAAATATTACGTACATATAGATCTATAATTTTGTAAAATTAGTTTTTTGAAAATAGCAATAAAAACTTCATTGAGGAATTTCATCGAACACATTGTAATACACTCCGATACGTGTCCGATACGCATATCAAATGGACACGAATTCCTACAAATCTCGAGGGACAGATAGGAGAACCCTAAATGAATGCATCTATGGAAAGAAATCAAGAATTTGAATGTGTTTGATAGGTTTTACCTATTTAGGGTGAAAGCTCAAGAAGTAGCCTTTTGAATGAGTGTCCCTCTCCAACTTGTAATGACCCCAAGCCTCTAAATCCTTGCTAGCTGCCCACTATTGGTATCCTATACTATAGGGTAGTCCAATGCAATTGAGTTGGTTCAATTTGGAGGAGAAATGAAGAATTGGTGAAGGTTTGGGGAAGAACTAATTAGGGTTTCTTGTAGGTATTTAAAAAGAGGCAAGAACAATATAGGTTGATACTTATAGGGGGATTTCTATGTTGTGGCTGGCCATCTAAGTAGGAATTAGGGTTTGGCAACAGCTGGATATGTGGCTAAGGTTTTTTCCATGCAAATCAAGCTCAATCAAAGACTAGAAACAAAACTAGGGTTTACCTTTATTAATATCTAACCAAAATATCCTACTAACATAATATCTAGATGTTACTAACCTTGTCATGATGGAAGTTTCTAATTTAATTTCTAGGCTCATGACTAATAACTAGGTTAGGGCAACTTCTAGGTTAAGGCTTAACAAATAGATTAACACATAATGAATTAATCCAAATTTATTTTCATTAAAAGTAAAAAATGACCAAAATACCCTTAGGCTAAAAAGTTGCAATTAGTCATCCTAATCAGATAGTTAGGTCCTCGTGGTCAAGGTTAATCTCTAGGTCATGCAGTCTCTAGGGTTACACTAGCAAAACATCAAAATCATAAGTCACATATTTAAATAGTTATAAATTGACTAAAAATCATCAAAAATCATAACATGATTTAAATATCATTATTAAATGATTATAATTATAAAATTTCAAAATTACCCTCATTTGAGAAAAGTGGATGTTACAAGTCTACCCTCCTTAGAAGAATTTTGAACTCAAAATTAAGATGGTCATACTCCTTCTAGGTCAAACCCCCAACAATCATAGTCTCAAATCACACAGTTCGATAATCATATACGTCTGTCCAAAATCATGATACTCAGAATTTTCGTCATGTTGGTGAGTAAGGCTACGATAATCACAGTCCTCGACTAAGGTACATACCTCTAGAATCATGGTATTTAAAATTTTTGCATCACCGCATGTTTGGCTGCAAATACCTTAAATTCCTATAACCGAGAAATACATCCAAAACCAGACTATATGTCCTCACTATGCCAGCTAACATGACAATAGAAGACTCTAGATCCCAGAGCTGAGGCGACCTAGCCCATACGACTTATCTCAGAAGAAAATTAAATCACAATGAAATACCAGATCAATACTTATCAACAAACGAGGAACAGGTAGAATCGAATTTCAAGACAGATATAAGGAGGCAAATGCGAAATGGAATCGAGAAGAACGAAACCTGCAATAAGCTCTCCTACTGCCCGAGCATCCTCAACTTTTATGGTGTAAGCTCGTCCTTGCTGGCCTCCTCTGGCCTGCTGCTGGCCCACCAGAGCCTTAGCTCCTGCTCCCTGAGCTGTCCGTCTCGAAGACTTGGTACACTCTCTCAATTGATGATCTGATGCTCCGCAGAGTAGGCACTTGCCTAGCCTCATCCGGCATTCACTCCAATCGTGCCCTATTTTCCTACAAAAAGGACAAAGGATAACATACTGTTGTCTAGGGGCCTGCTGCTGCCTTTGCTGCTGCTACACCTGCTGAAGAGGTGCACGGCCCTAAAACTGCTGCTGCTGAAAGTGGACCCTCGACTGCTGATACTTCTGCTGGATCTGTATGTGAGGCCTCTTGGCTGGGCTCGCACTGCCACTAGCTCCACGAGTATCTCGTGTCCTCCTCTCCTTCAGTCCATGATCGTCCTCCGCTGCCATGGCTCCTACCAGAATCTGATCGAAAGTTTTGTCGCGGCCGCTCTTGGAAAGCGACTTGATCTCCTTGATCAAGACCCTGCGGAACCTCCTCGCCTTCACGGCCTCAGTAAGATCCTCCACGAATCTGCCCAAACGACAGAGCTCTCCGGCGTACTCCTCAATGGTCTGGTTCCCCTGAACCAAACTCTCGAACTGCACCTCCAAGGCACCAAGTGCTGTATCTGGAAAGAATTTCTCCTTGAATAGTTTCTTGAAGGCTGCCTAAGTCTGACCTTCAGTACCCACTCAGGGGTCTGTCTGGTACCATGTACGGGCAAAATCCTGTATCTGATTGCCTGCTGTCTCAATCTATAACCCAGCTGGTATCTGCGCCAATCAGAATATCTTCTCGATATGCTCTTTCCAATCGTCGGCATATATGATGCCCTCTGTGCCGCGGAAGTCCCATGGGCGCATCTTTTGTAACTCTTGGATCTCTGGTGTCCTCGGCTGATACTGCTGCATCTGGCTTGCCTGGGACTGCACAATGACTCTCTGCACCATCGTCAGGGCAAGCTGATGGGCATTCTCTACGCTATGCCGAAAATGAACGGACTGCTGCCGCTGGACCTCTACCATCCTCTGAAAGAAGGCGAACAACTGTGCTACGTCAATCGATCCTGAAGGCCGCTGCTGCTGAAACATATCCGGGATGACGGAGGAAGACCTCTGAATAGGTGGAGGAACAAGGAAAGCTACGGTCCCATGGTCCAGTTGGACCGGTCGAGAGGTGGCAGACCTCTCAGCGGTATCCTTCTGGTCGGGACGATGAGATCGTGTTTCCATAACCATCCTTAAGACAGATCAAACAAAAAAAATCAATACTGAGAAGGAAGCGATATAATCAAAGTAGGATAGTTTATTTCAAAGGGAAGCAATTTTCAACATGAATTTTAGAAGACAGGAATTTAGATAAGAGTTTTTTCCTAGATCTGATTGAGTACCTCAAAACTTATATCCTATATCCTACCACAGGCTATAGTGACACTCTTGTTCGAGTACCACTATAAAATCATACTAACTGCGTCTCACAAGACCTGCATGGGCCACCACTAAAAATGTGTCACGACCCGCACCCAGTGTAGGGGCACAAGAAGTGGGTACGTCCAGCCTACGCTGCAGTGTAGGCGGTAGAACGCTGTTCTAAGTCATGATCTCAACTAACCACAATATGATATACTCTCCAAATGAAGCCAATCACAGAAGGTACAACTCAAGCACAAGTCTAAAGATAGAAATAGTACGATATGATAGATAATAAAATCCTTAAAATAGGGTACAAATAGGAAGAGAAATAAATCCAAGTCAACAACATCAAGTCTCAAAATCTCAGAATAATACAACTCTGAATCCACAAAATACAAATGACATGAAGAAAGGAAATAACAGTCTAACTATCTATTCTAGGCAATGGTAGGATCCTCAACAGCTGCCTGAACATTTTGGGGGGTCCAGGTTGCAAATGTCATCTAGGCGTGCTCCGTAGTAGGTAGGATAGAAGTCCTCCTCATCCTCTGTAATATTTTCAACAGGTCCAGCCAGGACATGAGCGAGCACAATACATCTCATGTAGTTCATATCATGGTAGGAAATATAAAGCAAACAAAAGAGTAAGATACATGGACTGTAAGAAAATATACATGAAAATAGGAGAGAGATTTGATAACTGGAAGTATATAAATGATAAGTAAGAACTGTAAGTGACTAGTGATTTAGTGTACGAGATGGCATGTAATTGGCTTGGGTTGAATATGATATAACATGGGTATACATGAGGGACACAAGCCATGAATACTGTGTCGAACATGAAAAACAGATGAATAGTAACAGAGTGAACATGCTGGCTAAATCACATGACCGTTTATACTCACCCCTGTCCACAATCAATACACAAGGATCCAGTCAAGTTATGCTACGAACATGATGTTTTTGTTACACATAATGCACATGAGGAAACATGGGCGTACATAGGAGCACATGAAAGTACATGAGCGTACATGATGGCACATGAAAGAACATGAGAATACATGAATAACGGAAGAGCAAGGAATACATGATGTACATGAAACACATGACATGAAATATTCGATGCGCCCGCTAAGGGGGATAACATCTCATGAAAAGATCCATATAGTACCAATCCGTGATAATAACGTGACATCATGATGTAAAGTGATCTAGAGCAAGAATATAAGTCCTAGCAAGTATGAAACGATCAGAGAATGTACTTGCCTGTGATCAGAATGTCTGTAAGAATATACTGTCCGAATCGACGTATCTGACTCCTATTTAGAGCAACACAAGTCATGATGTATACAAAGGGGTTATTAATGAAGTGTATAATGCATCTACATGATTCTAGGTCAATATAGGCCAAAGTCAACTCTTGGTCAACTCTGGTCAACTCTAAAGTCAAACTAGGTCTACTAGTCCAATCTAAATTAAAACATTCTAGGCTAATCACTATCTAGGCATATATATGTATATTACATATATCCATATATACCTAAACCAACTACACAACAACACATAGCCTAAACACAAAGCCTCTAAATCACATTTCCTATTATATAACAGAAACCTATACCACTAGCTAACATATAGCATATCATAAAAGTACTATACTTAACATATTATTTATATTACATATATTATATTTTACATACACTCATGCATACATTATATTGATACATTCATGCATATCATATTCATTACATACAACCTACATTACCGTGCATGCTTGCATTATATATTACATTCATACAAGTATACATATATATATATTATATACATTACAATGCATATATATATATATATATATATATATATATATATATATATATATATATATATATATATATATATATATATATATATATATATACATTACAATATATACTTAACATATATGCATTCATTAGATATCATTCTCATATATTTCTTCAACATCATATATATAGCTTACATTACATTACATCTAAACTAAATCCAAAGCCCAAAATGACTTCAAAAACAGTGTACAGTTAATATTGATATCAAAATCAGTTTTCATGCCTATATCCCAAATCCAGTTAACTTAAATATCAGTTTTCATCAGACCATTTTCAGTTTCATTACAACCCTATTATTTCAGATTGTTAACATGCATAAAGTTAGATAGGATACCTATATGCAAGAAGGGACTGAAAGGGAAGGAAAGGGAATGAAAGGGCTATACTCAGTTTCAACATTCAATTTGATATTATACATGCATTTCATACATTCATTATATTACCTGTAAATTAGAAAGGGGAAAAAGGGAATGTCAGTTTCATGTATCAGACTTAACAAGTCGAAACCCAAAACGAATACAACACCTAGGCACTGGAAAGCTTAATACAATATAAAACTTAATTGGAAATCTAAGCACTATCAAATATCATTCGAAATATAAAAAAAACAAATTGAATCCTATTCTCAATTATCCCAAAACTAGAAACATATGAATGAAACAGTGCAACTGTTCAAATCGAACCCAATTCAAATGAACACCCAATTATGTGTGTACAGTGGTGTTTCAGGTGTGTAGGCATGCTCGTGTACATGTGAGGGATGTCCTCGTGTCCAATAAATGACACAAGTGTCCAAAATAGACCAAAGAATCAATTATCAGAAACTGTGAATGTAATCCTCGTGCATGCGTGTCGAGTCGATTTGGACTCGATACAGAGCTCGAGAGGCCACGTGCTCGTATTTAGGATTAGGTCTAGTCTAGGTCTTCGTGTCTAATAGCCTGCATCGTGTCCACACATGTCGTGTCGAGTGATACGAATGCGTATCAATCGAGATTTCCTCGTGTGCACAAAAGTATAGGCAAGGACCAGTGCAATCGAGATTTCTTGTAATCCCCTCGATGGTTTTGCCTCAAACTTTGTGTGCATATTGTTAGTGTTTGCCCGCACCCACACACCAAATTTTAGGTGTCGGGGTGCCGTGTCATGTCCGCTAGGACACGCGAGCAGCAGGACACCGAAGACACTGCTCGTGCTGCGTGTCCATGTCAATTTTGGACACGGATACGACACAGAAGTATGATCAGTCCTCACAAAAAATAATACATACATATAGATCTATAATTTTGTAAAATTAGTTTTTGAAAATAGCAATAAAAACTTCATTGAGGCATTTCATCGAACACATTGTAATACACTCCGATACATGTCCGATTCGCGTTTCAAATGGACACGAATTCTTACCAAACTCGAGGGACAGCTAGAAGAACCCTAAATGAATGCATCTATGGATAGAAATCAAGAGTATGAATGTGTTTGATAGGTTATACCTATTGAGGGTGAAACCTCAAGAAATAGCCTTTTTCATGAGAGTCCCTCTCCAACTTGTAATGATTCCAAGCCTCCAAATCCTTGCTAGCTGCCCACTATTGGTATCCTCTACTGTAGGGGAGTCCAACGCAATTGATTTGGTCCAATTTGGAGGAGAAATAAAGAATTGGTGAAGGTTTGGGGAAAAACTAATTAGGGTTTCTTGTAGGTATTTAAAAAGAGGCAAGAACAATATAGGTTGATACATATAGGGGGATTTCTAGGTTGTGGTTGGCCATCTAAGTAGGAATTAGGGTTTGGCAATAGCTAGATGTGTGGCTAAGGTTCTTTCCATGCAAATCAAGCTCAATCAAAGGCTAGAAATAAAACTAGGGTTTACCTTTATTAATATCTAACCAAAATATCCTACTAACATAATATCTAGATATTACTAACCTTGTCATGATGGAAGTTTCTAATTTAATATCTAGGCTCATGACTATTATCTAGGTTAGGACAACTTCTAGGTTAAGGCTTAACAAATAGATTAGCACATAATTAATTAATCAAAATTTATTTTCATTAAGAGTCAAAAATGACCAACATACCCTAGGCTAAAAAGTTGTAATTAGTCATCATAATCACATGGTTAGGTCCCCGTGGTCAAAGCTAATCTATAGGTCATGCAGTCTCTAGGATTACACTAGCAAAACATTAAAATCACAAGTCACAGATTTAAATAGTTATAAATTGATTAAATATCATTAAAAATCATAACATGATTTAAATATCATTATTAAATGATTGTAATTACAAAATTTTAAAATTACCCACATTTTAGAAAAGTGGGTGTTATAAATTCCTATTTCCATCAATTCGTATCAGAGCCACTTTGGATCTGCGTATTGATTGATACGTGTTGTCTAATAAAACTTGCATTGTGTAATAGTCGGTAGATGTAGATCTATTCTAACTCGGTTTTCACTACACCAAAATAGACAATTTGTAACATATTTTTTTTACAATTAGTAACGGTTATTACCGTGACAGTCTTGTAATGATAATAACCGTTACAATAAATAAAAAATCGTTACTAAAATTCAAATTTTAATTTTTTTAATCTTTTTAATTTTGGTGACACTAAAAACTGTTAGAATAAAAAAAATCCCTGCACTCATTTTTTATATATCCCGATACTGAAGTGTTTCAATTGAGAAAATTTCATTTCCCACAATAATTTTTGACTATTCCCTCTACTTCCCCTCTCTCTAGCTTTCCTCTCCACGACCAGATTCTCTTTCCTACTACTAAATTTCTTCTTCTTTTTCTTCTTCTTCTCTAAAGAATTAGGGCACCGACCATAAAAACTAGGGTTTCGAGCTTCCCCTCTCTCGAGCGTGGCTTCTAAGTCTCTCCTTGCCCACCTCAAGGACAGGGCTTCGACATCTACAACGTCGAGATCGACGATGGTGCCATCCCCGTCGATTGCAACCCCTTCCGGCCGCTTTCCTGCTCGGCAACGAGGTTAGGGTTAGGGTTTTGTTCTATTTTGAGACTGATTTGTTTTTCTCTTCACGGTCACGGTCACGGCGTCGACCGCCTCACTCAACATCACAGTCACGTCCACCGCAATCGATTTTCCTAAATAAAATACGAAAAAGATGTTATTTTGATCCATATTCCACTCATGGGAACAAGAGGTTCGCTTGAAGTCTAGTTAAGCTAGTCCGAGGGATCGAGAGGAGTTGATTGGAATTGGCTTGCTTGTTCGAGTGTCTCACATCTAATGAGGTTGACGAGATTAGACTTAGAGCGGCAACAAAAGAGGAATGGCTCTGAGTCGCATAGATCGGAGAAAGTCTTAGATATGTGCCAAGTGAAGGAGAGATGCAACTTGATCTTTGTTTGTCTTTCTTGAGAGATCCTTCCTTATCTTGATCCGCTGATGGCTATATTAGGTAGTACTGCTTCTTTTATCTTGATCCGCTAATGGGTATATTAGGTCCAAATTATTTTTTCTTTATTACAACATTTCTTTCTTCAATGAAATGCAGTCTGCAATAGGCTTGGTAGAAGCTGCTGCATAGCAGTCTTTTCTTCCTTATGTAGAGAATGTTAGACAACTAATTGGTGTTCTATTCATCTAGATATTATTAGAAATATTAGATGTTAATTACGTATGATAAATTAGGCTAGGTATATAGATATATGGGGGATTGGTGTGTCCTATGTATAGAAATTTTGGTGTATCAGTTACACAGGGAAACAGTGCAAGAGTACAACTGGGTTTGTGTCATAGGATCATGTGTGCGTATGTATTTGGGTGTGTACACGTTTTACAGCACGATGTTGGGATGAACTTGTGTGTGAACCTGTGGAAATTTTAGACACGCATCAGCTTCATCACCAGTCGAGTGAGATTTTTCTCTCTTTTTTGATTCTCCAATTTATGGATTTTGTTTACTTACGTGGAGTTTGGTGATGTGTGTGTATTGTTGGTTTCACTAGGACACTTTAAAATCAACCTCGTGTCCGTATGTCGTCGCCGTGTCTGTATGACAGTAACTCTAGAAAATCAATATTGTTCTGTTGGTTTTCAATTCGGTTTCTTTCTGGATTCTCCAACAATTGGTAGCTGATTATTTTTGTTGTTTTTTTTTAAAGTTTTGATGTGGAGTTATTAGGCTGTAAGAAGCACGGACACTGAAAATTGGTGCGGCGTTCGTGCCGTCTGTCCGGAAATTTCAGACACGCATCAGGCATGATAGACATTTCAAAATAAGTGCCTTCTGACGTGTTGTTGTGCCCGTGCAACATAATTATTTAGCTTATACAACTTAAATTTGTTTACTAAAATGAATTTGATACAAAGTGAGCGATAAGTGCCAGAGGGAGAAGAGGAAGACTATTAACGGGGATGATCTGCTATGGACAATGGCTACATTGGGATTCGAGGACAACATCGAGCCATTAAGGTTATATCTAGCAAAGTATAGTGAGGTATAAACTTCAGTCAAACTGTTATTAATTTAAATGTTTATAGGTAGCAAGAGGTTGTTTGTTTCAATTTTATAGATTTTTCTCATGTTTATCCCACTGACTGATTTCTTTTTCCTCTTTTGGGTATTATTTGACGCTCCATTCACGTGATGTAATGTAGATGGAGGTAACTTTTCTTCCTTTTGTTTCTTGCCTTTTTCATAATTTTGTCCTGTTGTGTCGTGCTGTGCCGTGCTGCTTTGCAAATCCAAGAAAAACTTGATGATATATTAATATGAATTGTGATATTATTCCACTTCTGTGATATGAAGTTATGAACAAACACGCTTGCACAGCGCAGATAAAATGTTTCAGCCTTGATAATGGAATTGACCTCAAGATTTTAGTTTGATTACTTTTCACTTTACATTTTCTTTGACAAATGTTTTATTTTTGTTGTTGCAGGGTGATAGTAAGGTATCTGCCAAGGGTAGAGAGGGTTCAGTCAGGAAAGACACAGAGGCGTTTCAAGGTGGAACTCAATCTGGTTTCAGCTCCCAGGGAGAGTACAAGGTATCATCTCCTATGTTATCTATGTAGCTTGAGCTACTTTGAAAATTTTTGTACAAAGATTAGATTTTTGACTTGTTAGTTTGTTGCTTGTAAATGACATTAGCAGTTGGTGCAACAGGGTTCTTTTACGCAAGGCATGAGCTACATGCAACACCAGGTTGTCCATTTTCATTCCTTTCCTCTACTTATAGTGATTACAATGTTCCTACATATATGTTGTTAGTCTTCCTTTAGAAGGTCTTGGTTAACAAAAGATAGCTGAACTCTTCAACAAGGCAAGAGAAAGTTTATTGATATTTGGATGAAAGCGCGTGGAAATGTGCTAGATTATGTATTTTGTTCATGTAACTTGTCTAAAGTTTGAGTATTAGCACCTAATTGAGCCAAGTCTAACAGTATTACCTCTTTGGTGGAGCCAAAAGTCCTCAGGATGATCCTCGGTTATTATAATCATCCTGATATTTACTTCAGTTCTTGAATTCAACGATAATGTTAAGGATCACAGATTGGTAGTCATTTAGTTAACCTTAAAGTCTTTAAACCAAAAAAATGGACGATGGATAGAAAAAGTTTATTCTATTAACAGCTTTTGATGACCATCCATGTCCCTTCCATAGTGCGTGGTCGCATGGCATGGACAACTAATTTACTTAACATTGTTGGGTGGACTTTCTCTTCATGAATAATGAGATAATTTGCATGCATTTTAGATCCAACTATTTTGGTCCAATGCATGTTTTGTTTTGTGATTGTTTCAAACCACAAACATATCCTAGATGTTGTTGTTGCTGTGGATTTAATTAAAATCACGAGGGTTGATCATGCTTATAATTTTGTTTTTTAATCTAGATTATGTGTGAACTCCTTTGGGAGGCATAGGATTGATGTAATCTTAATTATTTTTGATCAATCGTGATGATGGAGGTGGCTGTTTCTGATACTGGACGAGATGTTGGTTTTAAGCAGTCCAGAGGCAGACGGATGATTTTTGATGAAAGAATCTGTGCAGTGCCAGATTTTGGATTCGGATAGTTGAGGATGGAGCAGAAAAGATGACCATAATAGTTGAATATTTTTCTCTTATTTTTTGTCATTTTTCTTTTTCTGATTATGCATGTTTATTATTGTGTAGATGTTTTTTTTGAAAAACTAAGCCTATATTAATAATGGACAACATGGATATAATATCAACTAGTAGAAAAACCCTCATTGTTAAATAACTAGGTGGAAGAGAATATTTATTTAGTATTAATCCTATGGTCTCTATTACTGGTTTGTAGGTGATGTAATTATACTTGCGCATTGGCTTTAGTGCCTTCCTCCATATCGTATGAGTATAATTATGGATCACCAATACAAACTTCCTTAGGGATTGTAGCACCCAGTTTCCCAAATGAGGATAATTTTGAAATTTTGTGTTTATAATTATTTTAATAATGATATTTAATTCATGATATGATTTTTGGTGATTTTAAATCATTTTAAAATTATTTAAATCAATGACTTGTAGTTTTGACGTTTTGCTAGTGAAACCCTATAGACTGTTTGACCTAGAGCCTAACCATGTGATTATGATATTTTAATATCATTTTTAGCCTAAGAATATTTTTGCACTTGACCCCTCTGAATTATTTTGATATTATTTTATTATTTATGATATTGTTTTGGGGTTATTTGAGTCAGGTTCGAATTTCAACTCAATCCGACTTAAAACGGGGACCCGGGGGTAGTTTGACTCTAGTGGGACCCACACACTAGTTAGGCATGGCCCACATGATATTATTTTTAGTCCACATGATAGAAATATTTTAGTTAGAGGTTAGACTAATTATTATGGATAAGGTTAGTGTGATTAGAGACTTTAGAATGACTAATTTAGCCCCAACAAATTAGCCCTTTCCTAATACTCATAGAATAGGTTAGTGGAGGCATTTTGGACCTTACCATAATAGGACAAATAGCCCCATATGGCCAGCCACTTTGGGGGAGGATAGGCTCAAGTTCATTTCATTATTCTCATCCACACTCTCTCTCTTGTTCTTCTCCAAATTCCTAGAGAGCAATCCCTAGCAATTTCTCCACCAAATTCTTCCATTTCACCACCAAATCTTCTTCTTTCCTTCTCCATTCTAGCCAAGGAGGGAGTTACCTAAGTTTGGGAGGATTCGGAGCTCGTTCGTGTCCTTTTGGAATCTCTACGTGTCGGTATCGCTCCGGGATGGCTTTTCTTCGATTCGATCTACCGGGAGGTATAAATCCCTTCTCCTTTTCATTTCCTCATGCATATAGGTCTATTTTGAACCCATAGGAATGACCCCCATGGTTGTATCTCCATTTGTGTCCATTTCATGTCCATTTGGAGGTCATAGGAGTGTCCTTTGTGTTGTGGTTGTGTCCATGTGGGAAAATCCCAAATTTGGACACACACTGTGTTGTTGTTATGTATGAATGAATTATTACATGTTTAATCTCATATTTTTGTATTGGAGATGTGTTCTATAGTGTCTCATATATATATATATTAGTGTAGAGAGTGAGTTCTTGATATATTATGTTATATACTTGTGTTCTTTTGTCTCAAACTACCTAAATCCGTCATAATTTTTATCCACGTTTTTAATTTCAGCTCTAACTTAGAAATGTCATAACTTCTAGCTCAAAAATCGGTTTAATCTCCCGTTTTTTTTAAAAGAAGCGTATTGAAGTTATCTTTCCAAAAACATGTATTAGTAGGCCTAATTCTTCCTATAACTTTCTGGAGAATTATTTGAGTGTCAGCTGTACGAAAGACAAACGCATTCTCGGTGTTTTCGCGATTCCGGGAGTTTTCGAAAACGAAAACGCGATCCGTTTGAAGTTTCGGAAAGCTAACACATAGATCTATAACATACATTAATCCTAAATTTTAATTCATGCTGAGATGGTACATTATTGATTATTAGTAGGAGTTACTATTCGGCATATACATTTTGTGCACCCTTGTGTGTAATATAATGTTCTATTTGATTTTAACCCATGTTAATGTATATACATTATGTAATTAAATAGAGAATGCAAGCATGAGTAAATGGTTAAATAAATGATGTATGAGGTGTAAGTATCCTATCTAATGTAAGCATGTATAAGTATGGCTTGTAATGAATATGTAGGTTCCATAGTATGTAATGTATGGTGCGTATAGTGGTGCAAGAGAATAAATGAATGCAAGCATGAATGTAATGTAATAATAGATGTAATATATGCAATATACAAGTTAATGAGATGTAATGTTCTATGTTAACACAAATCCTATATTACCTCATGTACCCCCTTACACTATGTTGACACTATCACACTTGACACATTGTTCACTTACACTTTGACACTCTTTGATATGTATACACTATGTATGCCCATTTAACCCTCTCTTGCCCCTTTGCCATGTTCACATACACACACATAGCCTCTTAAATAAGTATTTAAGAGTATAGTTAACTTAGCTATGTATGTATATTATATATGTTAGCATATTGTGTTGTAATATATAAGTTTATATAACCATTTGAAATGCCATGATTATAGACCTAATGTTGAATACCAATATATGCATGTGTATATATGTGTAGACATATATAGCTTAAAGTAATAGATTACCTAGTGTATATCCAATGTGAATTCTTGCCTATTTGAGTATTGAATAATTGCATGCTATATAGAGTTGGGTGTATGTTGGCTTGTATAGCCTTGTATTGATGTGTGCTTGCTAGAATAGTCTTGGTTAGGCCTAATAAGACTTACTGGGTTAGAACATGACCTAGTTTGACCTAGTTTGACTAGTGCAGTTGACCAGAGTTGACCAAGGGTTGACTTTGGCCTAGTTTGACCTAGATTCATGTAGAATGCATTGTAGTGCTTTATATTACCCTTCTGGACATGTTGTGACTTGTGCTGTTCCAATTAGGAGCCAGACACCTCTTCTCGGACAGTATCTTTACCTTGGACATTCAGATATCAGACGAGTACATTCTCTGATCATTTCATATCCTGCTTAGAATTATTTCCTGCAGTAGATTACTTTACTTGTACTGTCACGATGGTCATATGGATTGGTACTATATGGATCTCTACTTGCGATGTTATCCCCCTCAGGAGCATCGGGTACATTGTGTCATGTGCATTTCACTTTCATCATGTACTCCTGTGCTTTCATTATACATGTACACTCCTGTGAATCTTGTACTCTCATATTCACGGAGCCCCCATGTATACTATCATATGCACCTTTTCATGGGCCCCCATGTGATATCATGTACAATAACATAACCTGTTTAGATCCTTATGTATTGATTGGGGTACGGGGGAGTAGAAGTAGACATGTGAATAATACCCAAGTAGTATCTTATCAGAATCTCTTCCATAGTGTCTTATCAGAATCTCCTATGCCATTTACATGTCTATATTGTATCTGACTCACTAGCCACATGTTAGTTCTCTATTTATAGTAGATATTTCTATTACAGCTCTCTCTCTGTTTACATACAACATTTCTTTCAGTACTTGTATCTTACTTTACTGCATGATTATATTTTCTAACCTGCTATGAACTGTTGTGATGTATTGTGCTCGCTCCTGTCCTGACTGGACCTGTTGATAAATTTTATAGATAGCTTGGAGGTTACCTGCTAGCCTAGAGAAGACACGGTAGAGGTCGTATAGATAGCTAGGGTTTTTCTTACTTTATTTCAGTTGTTTTGAGTTATATTTATTTTATGGATTACTGTATTTGAGCTTTGAGATGTATTTCTGGGTTTATATATTTTAGACACTTAGATTCTCTCTGTTGTATCTCTTTTTGATTTCATGTTTTATCCATCCTTATCATGCTCTACCTGAGTTGTGATTGAGACTGTATCTGCTATGTCACCCCCATTCGGGGAGTATAAACTGCTTAGCATTATATTGTTAGATGTTGTGACCTAGGACAGCATTCTACCGTCGACACTGCGGCGTAGGCTGGGCATTGTTACGTTCTCGTACCCTAACAGTGGGTGCGGGTCGTGACACGTTTTTAGTGGTGGCCCATGCAGGTCGAGTTTGCGTAGTGGTATTCGAACTAGAGTACCACTACAGCCTGCAGTAGGAATAGGATATATTTTTGAAGGTACTCAATCACAATTAGGATCCCTTGAGAGATTCCTGGGACGACCCTGGAGGATCTTATTTAACTTCGATTTGAAAACTCTTTTTCCTTGATTTTATTTATCTTTATTTCTGTTGTTGGATTGATTTTGATAGATTATTGTCGAATTTGAGTTTGTATTTATTGATTTTGATGGATGATTGTCGAATTTCGAATCTTGATGTTAGCTGTGGCATCCAACTTTGTATTTATATTATTTGAAGGATTTTTGTTCATTTTTGAATCTTGATGTTCGTTGATAAATTTGATTTTTGGGTATTCATTGTTGATTTAATTTAAATTTTGTCAAGATAAAATTATATGGGCTAGGTCATCTGAGTTTTGGAATATAGTCTTCTATAGTCACATTAGCCAGCATGGTGAGGACATATAGTCAGATTTTGGATATATTTCTCGGGTGTAGAAATTTAAGGTTTTCGTAGCCAAGCTAGCGGCATCGCAAAAATGTTAAATACCATGACTCTAGAGGTATGTGCCTTAGTCGAGGACTCTGTGATTATCGTAGCCTTACTTACTAGTATGACGAGGATTAGAGTACCATAATTTTGGATAGACGCATATGATTATCAGATTGTACCTTAAAAACTTTTGAACATGTTTTCTCTACTTTTGTTCAGTCTTTCAGAAAAAAAGGAATTATTGGTTGTTTTTGTTTTGCTTCTCATTATTTAACTTAGGAGTAGGAGTAGGAGTAGCTTTAGATGTTATTATAAACCTTGTGTAATTTTTGCTGTGAAATTCTTTATAATACAATGAATTAATGATTTTTGCTAGACCTTATCTTGGATTGGTATTATAGTTCTGGTTCAAAATGGGTTCCTCTTTTAAAACAGATAAGCAGAACGAATTTTATTATCATTCTTTTTCTGCCAATATTTTATTACCATCATTCATTGTCTTATATAATTGTTCTGATTATATCAATTCCGTCTCGTATCACATTCTGTCAGCTGTACTTGAACCCCTGAATCTTTATATATCATTTTTATCTGAGAAATGTTGAGGGAGTGACGTGAATCGTCTAGGTCAAAAATGACGTAATTGGTTACCATATGTTGATTTTGTAGGAATCAAAATGTTAGATGTCAAATATGAAGAAATTTTTTTTTGAAATGGAGATGTGGTAAAGGTTTAAAATGAAATCGAGGGATAAATGTTATCAGTTCAGAAACAACCACGAAATTTTTTGGTTATGAGTAATTCATGAATGTATTCAAAAAAAAAAAACTAATGAGGATATTCGAGGTCAACTCAGTTTTGAGAACTTAGAAATCTTGGTTATTGATTCGTGGGAACTTCTACTCTAAGGCTATGTAGAGACTTAGTAAATAAAAAGGGAATTTAATTGTATTCGATAATTTTGCGAAATTGAACTAGATATTGTAAGAGGGTGACTAGAGACAGAGAAAATACAAGGATTTTAAGCAATAGAAATTATTTTGATGATTGGAAATTTTTTTTGTAGAATTCAAAAGGATTATATTTGAAGTGAACATTGAAGAAAATATGAAGGTTGATTTATAAATAAGAATAAATTTTGTATGACATGGTGGTATTGGAGTTGAGTAAATACGAGACTTGATTTAAACAAGTCCAAGGAATTCATAAACTGGATTTAGAGGTTTCGGATCTAATTTAAGACAAGGTGAAAGAACTTGGAAATTTAAATAAATGGTTAATGTTGATTCCTAAATGTGAGGGTTGTGCTTCAAGAGTGATGTTTGGAAATTGGGAATTGCCTACGGTAGTCATGGTAAGGGTTTAAGTAAAGGTTAAATTTTCATATGGAGACTGGTGAGGTAAAGATATGATTGGCAAGTTATGACCAGATGAACTTAAGAGTATCAAAAGCAGATGACTAACTCGATCTTCATTATTTTTGTGCATTAATTACCACCTCTTGAACTCCCACTTTCTAATTGAGATACTTGACGTTCCTTATCATGACTTTGATATTCGGAATGTAATACTAGCTGTTACCCTCCAACAGATCTTATATGCAAGACCTAGACGAGCTCACCTTCGTGTAGGTATATCATGTCCCACTAAAACCCGTCTTCTTGTACTCTATTTTCTTGATATGATTTTCTGGTCAACTGGCTAAACTATAACCTCTACCATTATACTAAATTTCTTCTTATTTCAATTAGAAATCCAGCCTTGACTCAATTCTTTCGACCCGACATGTGATGGTGTTCTGCTTGTTTCCTTAGATGCTTAACCTTGTACCCTATCTGATTACTTGACCCGTTGGTTAAGAAACTTGGACTATGTAATTCCTTTCATCATTACCACCCTTATATCTTGTGCTGCTAAATTAGCCTTAGTTTTGCAAGCTTATCTATTTTCGAGCTTGGTCATGACATATTTTATTGGGTGGCCACCCACTAACATATTGTCTAATCAGAACCGGTACATGATGGTCTGATCAACCTATTGCACCTTGGTTCACTTTTTTTTTGTGTATCAATCTACGAGAATGGAGACATAGTTAAACTTGACCCTAGAGTCTCATTCGCGACAGCCTTGACAATTCTTTTTGAAATCTTTTCATCGCCTATGAACCTCGTATTCATACTCAGTCGAATTAAATTTAATCATGACCTGAACCTCCATCATTGGATGCTCGTGCTCATACTTTGATTTCATTGATTTCCCTTCTTGTCCAAATCTCGTTTTATCCCAAAATTGATCAACTTAGATCGTGTCAAGACAAAAATCTATTTGTGATTTGTTGTGCCTAAATTTTCAATTTTTGCCATTTTATGGAATAGTAACCTTTTAATAATTTCTTAGTTGCTTGTTAATGACTAATTTTCATATAGGATGGTAGACAGCCCTACAACCTTGATGATTGTTGTTCCCTTACCTTCCCAATTAGGACACCCTAGATTGTTTGTGTGTTGATACCATAGTACTATTTTGACCTAGAATGATTAGTGTACCTAGGTGAGACTTCCAACTGCTACGGTATGCCTTGACCTTGTATACTATTCCTCCAAATTGTGTGATTTAGATAAATTTTTTTTTAGACCTTGATTGTTGGGAAATAGGGACGTCACTCCATTAGTATCAGTTATAGATATATATGGGTTAGTCCTTGATGTGGGGATGTGTGTCTATAAACATGTAGCTTAGGAGATTTAGGAGAGATTATAGTATCAGCCTTGAGAGGATGTACTAGTCTTTTGGTAAGTATAAATGTGTTATGAGAGATAGGGGCCTATATGTCTTAGTAATGCATCGTTCCTATGGTAATAGAATGTATTAATAAATGGTTAATAGGAAGATAATAGTTTGAGCATACCTATAGCCTATGATCAGTTCCTTTTTATCCTAAGTTAAGACCACTTTAAAATAGGTCCAGTCCCTTGGATATAGGTTCCAGTCCATATTCTATTGAAGTTCCATTACCGCAGTACAGCAGAGCAGTATTGGAGGTATTTCTAGATTGACACTTTTTAGATGTCCGTTTATTATTCCAGTGTTAGGAAGTGTTACCTTAGATATTGGGTAGGTTAGAGGCTCTAGAAGGAGTACTATCGATCTTAAATTTCGAGGACGAAATTTTTCTAAGGTGGGTAGAGTTGTAGCACCCAGTTTCCCAAATGAGGGTAATTTTTGAAATTTTGTGTTTATAATTATTTTAATAATGATATTTAATTCATGATATGATTTTTGGTGATTTTAAATTATTTTAAAATTATTTAAATCAATGACTTGTGGTTTTGACGTTTTGCTAGTGAAACCCTAGAGACTGTTTGACCTAGAGCCTAACCATGTGATTATGATATTTTAATGTCATTTTTGGCCTAAGAATATTTTTGTACTTGACCCCTCTGAATTATTTTGATATTATTTTATTATTTATGATATTGTTTTGGGGTTATTTGAGTCGGGTTCGAATTTCAACTCAATCCGACTTGAAACGGGGACCTGGGGGTAGTTTGACTCTAGTGGGACCCACACACTAGTTAGGCATGACCCACATGATATTAATTTTAGTCCACATGATAGAAATATTTTAGTTAGAGGTTAGACTAATTATTATGGATAAGGTTAGTGTGATTAGAGACTTTAGAATGACTAATTTAGCCCCAACCAATTAGCCCTTTCCTAATACTCATAGAATTGGTTAGTGGGGGCATTTTGGACCTTACCATAATAGGACAAATAGCCCCATATGGCCAGCCACTTTGGGAGAGGATAGGCTCAAGTTCATTTTATTATTCTCATCCACACTCTCTCTCTTGTTCTTCCCCAAATTCCTAGAGAGCAATCCCTAGCAATTTCTCCACCAAATCCTTCCATTTCACCACCAAATCTTCTTCTTTCCTTCTCCATTCTAGCCAAGGAGGAAGCTACCCAAGTTTGGGAGGATTCGGAGCTCGTTCGTGTCCTTTTGGAATCTCTACGTGTCGGTGTCGCTCCGAGAAGGCTTTTCTTCGATTCGATCTACCGGGAGGTATAAATCCCTTCTCCTTTTCATTTCCTCATGTATATAGGTCTATTTTGAACCCATAGGAATGACCCCCATGGTTGTATCTCCATTTGTGTCCATTTCGTGTCCATTTGGAGGTCATAGGAGTGTCCTTTGTGTTATGGTTGTGTCCATGTGGGAAAATCCCAAATTTGGACACACTATGTGTTGTTGTTATGTATGAATGAATTATTACATGTTTAATCTCATATTTTTGTATTGGAGATGTGTTCTATAGTGTCTCATATATATATATATTAGTGTAGAGAGTGAGTTCTTGATATATTATGTTATATACTTGTGTTCTTTTGTCTCAAACTACCTAAATCCGTCATGATTTTTATCCACGTTTTTAATTTCAGCTCTAACTTAGAAATGTCATAACTTCTAGCTCAAAAATCGGTTTAATCTCCCATTTTTTTTAAAAGAACCGTATTGAAGTTATCTTTCCAAAAACATGTATTAGTAGGCCTAATTCTTTCTGTAACTTTCTGGAGAATTATTTGAGTGTCAGCTGTACGAAAGACAAACGCGTTCTCGGTGTTTTCGCGATTCCGGGAGTTTTCGGAAACGAAAACGCGATCCGTTTGAAGTTTCGGAAAGCTAACACATAGATCTATAACATACATTAATCCTAAATTTTAATTCATGCTGAGATGGTACAGTATTGATTATTAGTAGGAGTTACTATTCGGCATATGCATTTTGTGTACCCTTGTGTGTAATATAATATTCTATTTGATTTTAACCCATGTTAATGTATATACATTATATAATTAAATAGACAATGCAAACATGAGTAAATGGTTAAATAAATAATGTATGAGGTGTAAGTATCCTATCTAATGTAAGCATGTATAAGTATGGCTTGTAATGAATATGTAGGTTCCATAGTATGTAATGTATGGTGCGTATAGTGGTGCAAGAGAATAAATGAATGCAAGCATGAATGTAATGTAATAATAGATGTAATATATGCAATATACAAGTTAATGAGATGTAATGTTCTATGTTAACACAAATCCTATATTACCTCATGTACCCCCTTACACTATGTTGACACTATCACACTTGACACATTGTTCACTTACACTTTGACACTCTTTGATATGTATACACTATGTATGCCCATTTAACCCTCACTTGCCCCTTTGCCATGTTCACATACACACACATAGCCTCTTAAATAAGTATTTAAGAATATAGTTAACTTAGCTATGTATGTATATTATATATATGTTAGCATATTGTGTTGTAATATATAAGTTTATATAACCATTTGAAATGCCATGATTATAGACCTAATGTTGAATACCAATATATGCATGTGTATATATGTGTAGACATATATAGCTTAAAGTAATAGATTACCTAGTGTATATCCAATGTGAATTCTTGCCTATTTGAGTATTGAATAATTGCATGCTATATAGAGTTGGGTGTATGTTGGCTTGTATAGCCTTGTATTGATGTGTGCTTGCTAGGATAGTCTTGGTTAGGCCTAGTAAGACTTACTGGGTTAGGACATGACCTAGTTTGACCTAGTTTGACTAGTATAGTTGACCAGAGTCGACCAAGGGTTGACTTTGGCCTAGTTTGACCTAGATTCATGTAGAATGCATTGTAGTGCTTTATATTACCCTTCTGGACATGTTGTGACTTGTGCTGTTCTAATTAGGAGCCAGACACCTCTTCTCGGACAGTATCTTTACCTTGGACATTCAGATATCAGGCGAGTACATTCTCTGATCATTTTATATCCTGCTTAGAATTATTTCCTGCAGTAGATTACTTTACTTGTACTGTCACGATGGTCACACGGATTGGTACTATATGGATCTCTATATGCGATGTTATCCCCCTCAGGAGCATCGGGTACATTGTGTCATGTGCGTTTCACTTTCATCATGTACTCCTGTGCTTTCATTATACATGTACACTCCTGTGAATCTTGTACTCTCATGTTCACGGAGCCCCCATGTATACTATCATGTGCACCCTTTCATGGGCTCCCATGTGATATCATATACAATAACATAACCTGTTTAGATCCTTGTGTATTGATTGGGATGCGGGAGAGTAGAAGTAGACATGTGAATAATATCCAAGTAGTATCTTATCAGAATCTCTTCCATAGTGTCTTATCAGAATCTCCTATGCCATTTACATGTCTATATTGTACTCTGACTCACTAGCCACATGTTAGTTCTCTATTTATAGTAGATATTTCTATTACAGCTCTCTCTCTCTCTGTTTACATACAGCATTTCTTTCAGTACTTGTATCTTACTTTACTGCATGATTATATTTTCTAACCTGCTATGAACTGTTGAGATGTATTGTGCTCGCTCCTGTCCTGACTGGACCTGTTGATAAATTTTACAGATAGCTTGGAGGTTGCCTGCTAGCCTAGAGGAGACACAGTAGAGGTCGTATAGATAGCTAGGGTTTTTCTTACTTTATTTCAGTTGTCTTGAGTTGTATTTATTTTATGGATTATTGTATTTGAGCTTTGAGATGTATTTCTGGGTTTGTGTATTTTAGACACTTAGATTCTCTCTGTTGTATCTCTTTTTGATTTTATGTTTTATCCATCCTTATCATGCTCTACCTTAGTTGTGATTGAGACTGTATCTGCTATGTCACTCCCATTCGGAGAGTTTAAACTGCTTAGCATTATATTGTTAGATGTTGTGACCTAGGACAGTGTTCTACCGCCGACACTGCGGCGTAGGCTGGGCGTTATTACGTTCTCGTACCCTAACGGTGGGTGCGGGTCGTGACAGGGATAATTGTAGAAAGTTACCTAGTATGTATTCACTTCTCCATCTGAAGGAACTCGTTACAAGGTAATGGACTTAGTATTAAGTAATGGTATACACTTAGAAACAAATAATGGTATCCTCCCCATCGGAGTCACTGCTATTATTTGTATGACCAGAGCAAGACCAATGTATTAATTTTATTTGTCATAAAGTTATGTTGACATGATAGTAAAATTAATATGTAGTACCTACTTGAACAAAGTTGAATTTGTATACGTCCATATTATCGTGGTATGCTAAATTCATGATGTTCAAGGTGTTGGTAAATTTTTTATTATTGTTTTGAGGGAATCAATATTTAATTAATTCAAAAGTTTTTGCCCTACATAATTTTTATTTATGTGATTCTCAGGATTTCAAAAAATGGGTTCTTTCAATCCATTTATGGTGATTCTTAAAGAAAACAATCTTACTGGACCTAATTATATTGACTGGAAACATAATCTGGACATTGTCTTGACTGCTGAGGAGTACAAATATATAATTATTGAGGAATGTCCACCTAAGCCTGATGCGAACTCTGATGAAGAGGTCAATGAGGCTTATAAGAAGTAGAAAAAGGCAGATGAGATGGCACGATGTTACATTCTAGCATCTATGTCAAATATACTGCAACATCAGCATCAAACATTGGCCATGGCTTATGACATGATGTATAACCTCAAGGAACTCTTCAAAAATCAGAGTAGAGCAGCTAGGCAGTTTCTTATGAAGTGTTTGATGAATACAAAAATGGCTGAGGGTGCACTAGTAAGGGATCATGTTCTCAAGATGATGGGTCATCTGATTGAGATGGAGATCCTTGGAGCTAAAATCAAATAGAATCCCAGGTCGATATTATTCTTGGGACTCTGCCAACAAGTTTTGACAATTTTTGCCTTAATTACGACATGAACACAAAGTTGTATAGTTTGGCAGAAGTTGCAAAAGAGCTACAGTATGCTGAATCTCTCTTTAGGCAGAGTGGTCATATTTTTGTTTCAAGGTATGGATACATTTATTTGATGCGCCGTAAGTCTGAATGCTTTTAGAAATTCAAAGAGTACAAGACTGAATCGGAGAAACGTCATGAAAAATGTATCAAGTCATTACGATCAGATCGTGGTGGCGAGTACCTCTTTGGAGAGTTTAGGGATTATTTATCAGAGGCTGTGATTATATCCCAATTGACTACACCTGGAATGCCCCAACAGAATGGTGTAGCCGAAAGAAGGAATAGAACTCTTATGGAGATGGTTAGATCAATGATGAGTTATTCGAATTTACCAGATTCGTTTTGGGGATATGCGTTAGAGACTGCAGCTTATATTTTGAACTTGGTTCCTTCTAAGTCAATACCTCTTACTCCCACAGAGCTGTGGATTGGACGTAAGTCTTGTCTGAAACATGTTCGAATTTGGGGTAGTCCAGCACATGTGCTAAATGGAAAAGCAGATAAGTTAGAATCTCGTATAGAAGTACTCTTGTTTGTAGGCTATCCAAGAGGAACGAAAGGAGGTTTATTTTATAGTCCTAAGGATCAGAAGGTCATTATTAACACCAATGCCCGATTCTTAGAGGAAGACTATGTGATGAACCATAAACCCACAAGTAGAGTTGTTCTAGAAGAACTGAGAGGTGAGACACCAAGTACTTTAGTACTAACAGTACAAGAGGATGAACCACAATTAACTGCACAATGTGTCACAAATGTTATACCACAACCGATAGTGCCTCGTCGTAGTGGGAGGGTTGTGATACAACATGATAAATATATGTTATTGGGAGAGTCGTCAGACTTCGTCCCTTAGGAACAAGATTTTGATCCCTGTACATACAACGAAGCACTCCAAGATAAAGATGTAGAGTCTTGGCAAAAAGCAATGATATCTGAAATAGAATCTATGAATTCTAATCAGGTCTGGAAGCTTGTAGAACCACCCGTTGGTGTAAATGCCATTGGATACAAGTGAGTCTATAAGAGAAAAAGAGGATCAGACGGTAAGGTTAAAATCTTTAAAGCTCGGCTTGTTGTAAAATATTTTACTCAAAGAGAGGGTATCGATTATGAGGAAACCTTTTCTCCAGTAGCCTAGCTTTAGTCTATCCGGATTCTTTTATCTATTGCAGCTCATCTTGATTATGAGATTTGGCAAATGGATGTCAAGACAGCTTTTCTTAATGGAAGTCTTGAGGAAGACATCTATATGAAGCAACCAGACGGGTTCATTGAAAAGGGCCAAGAACATCTTATTTGTTAGCTCAAGAAGTCCATTTATGGACTTAAGCAAGCTTCCAGATCTTGGAACATATGTTTTGATCAGGTGATAAAATCCTATGGAATTGATCAATGTTAGGATGAATCATATGTATGCAGAAAGTGTGATAAAAATATGGTGGTATTTCTAGTACTTTACGTAGATGACATCTTGCTCATTGAAAACAATATGAAGGTGTTATCTGATGTAAGGATATGGTTATCCAAACAGTTTGATATGAAGGACTTGGAAGAAGTAGGCCACATCCTTGGGATCAAAGTTCTACGAGATCGCAAGAAAAGGATGTTAGACTTGTCCCAAGCTTTCTACATCGATACTGTACTAACTCGTTTTAGTATGCAAAATTCTAGGAAATATTTCTTACCTTTTAGAAATGGAGTTGCTCTATCAAAGGAGCAGTGTCCGAGGACACCTAAAGAGATAGAGAACATGAAAGCATTTTCTTATGCTTCAGCAGTAGGAAGCTTAATGCATGCAATGCTATGTACGAGACCAGATATCTGATTTGCCGTAGGTATGGTCAGCAGATATTAGTCTAACCCGGGACAAGAACACTGTACTGGACTGCCGTAAAGCGTATTTTGAAGTACCTGAAAAGGACTAAAGAGTATATGCTAGTTTACCAAGCATATAGTTTAGTTCCCTTGGGGTATACAGACTCAGATTTTTAGTCAGATAGGGATTCCAGAAAATCTACCTCAGGTTATGTGTTTACTTTGGAAGGTGGAGCCATTTTGTGGAGGAGTATCAAGCAAAAATGTATTGCTGATTCCACCATGGAAGTCGAGTATGTGGCAGCCTCTGAGGCAGCCAAAGAAGCGGTTTGGCTCAGAAACTTTCTGTTGGACTTGGATGTGGTACCTAGTTTGCCTAAGTCTATTATACTTTATTGTGATAATTGTGGCACAGTTGAAAACTTGAAGGAACCATGAGCCCATAAGACAGGTAAACACATTGAGCGCAAGTACCACCTGATACAAGATTTTGTAAAGAAAGAAAAAGTTGCCGTGATCAAGATAGCATCAGCCGACAACCCAACTGATCCCTTTACAAAGAGCTTACCAGCTAAGGCTTTTGATAGTCATGTTGAGGGAATGGGAGTCAGATGTGTAGCAACATGGTTTAAGTATAAGTGGGATATTTGTAATAGTATACTGAAAAGCAATACTTTGAGTATAAGTGGAAGATTGTTAGGGTTATATGCTAAAATTATCACTTTTGTAGTCACCTTATTTCCTTAAATTTTGAATGAGAATCATATAGGCAAATATTTGCATATTGTATTTGTTGCAAGTGTTAGTGTAAATGTCTGATATTCTATATTGTAGATAATATGGTGTGTGATGTCACACAGAAGATCATATTATCAGTTTTCTATAGAATATATAAATAGTTCACAACCTAGATGGACTTAGACAATCTATTGGAAAGGTTGTAGTGTAATCTGGTATTAGTCTATCTTGACTATAGGTTTATACTAGTACACTTTGTGTGTATTGAACAGGACCACTTGAGGTTGTTCTCTTTGTACTGACAACATAAGAGAACAAATACCTCTGTTAGTATAGATGCTTGTGCTCTTAATACGGATATAATAACAGACATGTATATGCAGTGTGCACTACTTTGACTCATGAAAGAGTGAGAATCATTATGAGTCAACAACCTCTATGAATTGGGTAATAATATTTTATGTATGATGGGCTATTGATTATAAATGAAATCCATGTCCCGATACATCGGGTTGATGATGTCCTTAAGAAGCTCATAAGGATTGTCCTGTAAACCCTACAGGTAGATTATTTTCGACATGACAGATAAAGTTGAGTGGTACTACTTAAGGATAAAAGATATCGAATCAATATAGTTGTCAGTAACTTAATTTAATCGACGGACATTCGATATCTTAACATGGAGAGCCAAACGAGCATATAATAAAAAGAGCCCACAAAAATAATTTAGGATTAGGAAGGTAGTGCAACAATAGCTCATTAGTGGACCGAGCTATTGTTAATGGACCTGGATTGTGTGTTCGGGCTGAACACGAGATATCCAGATCCGTTAGGAGGCCTAATCCTAATTTCTCCTCATGGTCCCGGCCGTAGCCTATATATATCCTCTATTCTCTGGCCCTAAATTACTTATAAAAAATCTGAAGCTTTCTCTAAATTTGTGATTCACGTAAGGAGAGAAAGAGAGGGCTGCTAAGGAGAAGAAAATGTTGGGAGATCGTCACCCATACGACGTCCAACTCGAGGAAGGAATACGTGCAGAAGATCTTGGGTTGTCCGTTCGAGATTGCCAAGAACTACTTGTCTTCGTGTCACGATCCGCACCCAGTGTAGGGGCACGAGAAATGGGTGCGTTGAGCCTACGCCGCAGTGTCGGCGGTAGAACGCTGTCCTAGGTTACTATCTAATCAACAACTCACGCAATTATATAATGTACTTGTCAATCTCAACTCCGAACGATAGACAAGTATAGATATAAAGAAATCTCAATCACAGTCTAAGTACGATAAGATAACACAGAAGTTTATAACTAAAGACCAAACAACAACAAATATCAACTACTAAATAATAATATCTCAAACAAACTCAAATACAAACTCATATCTCAAGTTATTACAATTCAAGTTCTAAAACATGAAAACTAAACCAAGTCTACTAGCTAGTCTTCGATCACTCCTGAGTGTCGGGGCCAAAGGTAGCTAAGCCATCTCCTGCTCCAAGGCAAGTAGGGCAAATGTCCTCAGGGCAATCATCTATAATATTTTCAATAGGTCCAGTCAGGACAGGAACGAGTACAATTCATCTAGAAAACCCAAGTATATGACAGAGAACTATAAAGCAGTTATAGGCAGTTTTGTTGATGAACATGGTAGTTTATATTCAGGTGATGGTATAGAGAAACAGTTAAGATACAAGAAAAGTAAGGTAAGTAAAATAAGAGAAGAATCATGGCAATGAAGACTGTAAATAGAAACTAGCTAAACTAGAGTAACATGATATAAGTCCAGATAGTAAAAGTAGACAAGTGTAAAACCCAAGTAAGTCCAGACAATATAAATCTGATACCAGATGATTCCAGTACAAGATGAGTCCAGTATAAGATGATTACAGTCAGTGATCAAAGATTCCAGGGTGAGTCCAGACTATACTCTAACAGTGTATTTTAAAATACCGAGATCGACATGTAAACAATTGTAGGTATCAAGCACATCACTCACTGATCAAGCAAGAGATGGCTATGCTTCTAGTAGATTCCAGTAGATTCCAGTAGGGAGATTCTAGATTTGGGGTATGTTTACATGTCTTACTCAATATTTCTCCGCCCCGTAATACAAGTAAATTAGTACAAGACACGAGAATCGAGATGAGTCCAGCCAAACATGATGATACCAGCAATGATTTCAGAATGATTCCAGTAATAGATGCCAGACATGATGATACCAACAATGATTCCAGTAATAGAGGCCAGACAAGATGGTATGTTTGTCGCATACATAAATCTAGAAATATCTATACGTGTTGTAAGAATCACCTAAAACTAACTAGAACTGAAGTACAGTAATTGACAAGTAAATGATAGAACTATCAGAGAATTTACTCGCTTGATACTCTGAAAAAAGTAGTATAATATCAGACGTCTGCACTGGAGTCACAATGTCCTAAATAGAGCAATATGGGTTATAACATGTCCAGAATGATAATATAGAATCATTATGATGCACTCTACATGATTTCTAGGTCAATCTAGGTTAAAGTCAACTCTTGTCAAACCAAGTCAACATCTAGTAAAACTGGGTCAACAACAAGGCTATCCTGGTCAACCCTTGGTCCATATAGTCTCAATGTTGACATTTGGTCAACCTAGGTCAACTTAGACTAACCAAGTCAATCCTAAACTATTTGGTCAACTTGGTCATTCTAGTCCAACCACCTAAGTATCTATGTATACTACCTTATATCTTAACTTATACATACCCATCTATTCATATACATATAAGGTACCCTTACTCTAACTATTTCTATATATATTTTTTTTCTACTTAAAAACCAATACCCACATCCTATTCCTATTAGATACTAGGAACTCACACTCATAAATTCATGCATACAACCTATATTTCTATACCCTACCTCATCTATCAACTTACCCAACATTCTAACTATACTTGATAATACTCACACAATCCACTATACCAACTCGACACATGCCAAATTCTATAAAAGCATCTCACATTGATATACCAACTCCCTTCACCGACTCTAGACACATACTCGCACACAAGAACCTTCCTAATGTTCACAAGTCCTGTACACCTATACAAATCAACTGATTTTGTACAGCAAGGAGCTACTGTTTAGACCCTCATAGCTTAGCCCTCAACACTAAATAACTGACACACTAACAACACACACAACTCTGCTATAAAAGGCCAAGACAGCATTAGGCTGAAATGCAGGGCCAACACCATGATTCCTGGCTTGCCAAGTCCAGGCTATGGCTATGCTCAATGCACCTGGCAGTTCTTCCTGCCTGCAGTGGCTAATGCCCTGCCAACTGCTACATGTATACTATATGATTGAACTAAATCATAACCAAAAAGGGGCTGCCACATCTGAAACCAATGTAGATAAATACATTATATTGGTGTAGGGATTTGAACCTAATATCTGGAATTGGATACTATAAACCAAAAGGGATGGGACTGAACCTGATTGTTCACCAAGGACTTAACCAAAACTCTGAAAATAACTGAGCTCTTAACCATACCTACCTAACATGTAGTCTATAACACATTCTATAAAATCTCAGGAAACTGAGTCTCAACCTATGTTTTCAAGAAACTGAGTTAACCCGAACTTAATGCAAAATCATAAACCCAATACACAAGTCTCATACCTATATATAAATACAATATTCATCTGGTTTATATAGACTAATAAACACAAGGGAAATGGTCTGAACTAACAAGTATGTGTGTGGTTGCAGGGCAATTCATGTAAGCTAGTGTGTTTAGAATTCAGCTATTAGGTTGTACATAATAGTCCCCTATTTATCAGTCCAAAATATTTTGAAATTCAATGATAACACCAATCATGAGAACCCTAACATGTACATCATCGTATACACATATAAATGAACCATTACATGATAATAAATTATTATTCAAAACAGTTTAAGGATTATAATTTAACTCTCAAAATTTCAACAGTGACCTTAGTATCAGACGTTGGGGGTTAACCCTAAATTCGAATCATAAACTAATTAAACATCATTAACAATTGATATAGGTTCGTGTATACATGAAGGTGTCCCACGAGTCTACGCGTGTCCAAACATTTAGACACGAGGTGTCCAATCAAGTAGAAACACACACAGACACGTGCATACAGTGCAAAGTGTAACAGTGTGTCAAATCAGTGTGCAATTGTGTTCTCATGTGTATGTAACAGTTGACAGTTCTATTCAAAGTCCAAATGAAAATCTCCAAACTGAAATCCTATGCTAAAACATAACCCTTAGCATATAGATTTGTCTCTAATGTGTAAATAACCTATTTTAAATCATACAACAGTGTAATATACATTAGAAATTCAGAAACCAACTAACAGTTTCTAAGTATCAGGAATATGGGAATTCCCTATATTCGAATCTAATTTAACAACTAAAATACAATTCAGAGGGTTGGTGAGTAATGACACATATTGCATAGTGTCAGGGGGTGTCTTGTCCAAGAACTGGACACGAATCGTGTCCAAACGACCACATGAACACAGGCACAAAACTGTGTAAAGACAGTGTCGTGCATGCGTGCACATCACTCGTGGACACGATACGACACGAATTAGGACACGTGCTCGTGCCTATGGGTTCGCCTAGGATAGGTCTACGTATCTAGAACCCTGTGCTGAGTCGGGGTCGTGTCGTGTCAGTGTTATTAGGGCGTATCAGTGGCTCGAAACTGGTATACACAGCACTGTATGAAATCAGTACGGGTCGATTTTCTTTGTGCACACATATCAAGAACCCGTGAAACTTTGTGGGTGTCGTGTCAGTCACTAGGCCCATGTGTCTACCAAATTTCATGGTACGTGGTGTCGTGTTGTGTCAGCTAGGACACTCGAACAGCAGAGGAGCCGAACGAGCCCCGTGCGGTATCTCGTGCTGCGTGTCTAAGCCCCTAAACAGTATCCAAACGTGCCTAAATTTGACTCAGTCAATTTGGGTTGTAATATACACATGTTAGGCTACACATACATGTAATTAGTTTTAAAAATTACTAAAATCCATTTCTATGTGATATTTTATCGAACACGCATTTAAATATACCGATACATGTCCGATACGGACACGAAATGGACACGAGATCCTACCAAACTTGGGCTACACCTAGGGGAACCCTAAATGGATGCATCTATGTAAAGAAATTAGGAATTTACTAGGATTTGTAGGGTTTTACCTATTGAGTGTTCAAACTCAATGTAAAGAGCCTCGACTTGGCGTCTTCCTCGATTTGCAACGGTTCAAACATCCTCGAACCTTGCTATATATCAAGCACCCACAAGTCTCCTCTACTGTTGGGGATGATGACGCAATTGATTTGACTCAAGTTGGGCTCAATTTGGATTAATTGGGAGAAGTTTAGGGAATAATAAAGTAGGATTTTTTTTCTAGGTATTAAAAAGAGGCAATGGCTCTTAAGTGGGATACTTATAGGAGTGGGGGGGAGGGCTTGTATGGCTGCCACTAGATGACTTAGGGTTAGGTTTTAGGTCTAGATGAGTGTCTAGGAGTTGTCCACCTAATTCCAAGCCTTCCTATTGGTTCTAGGCTTTCTTTTTCGCAAATATCCTAAGGAAAATATCCTACGAGAATAATATCTAGATATTACTAACCTTGGCACTTAGTAGGAATGTTCTAACCATGATTCTAACCTCTTTAATTAATAATAATTTATTTTCATTAAAAGTCAAAAATGACCAAAATATCCTTAGGCTAAAAATTGGTAATTTGAAATTCTAATGACGCGACTAGGCTTCCTTGGTCATGGTTAGTCTGTAGGCTTAGCAAAACTAGAGTTTAACAAGTTAACCATCAAAATCACCATTCAATATTTTAAATAGTTTTAAGTTAATAAAAAAATTACCAAAAATCATAATATGATTTAAATATCCTTATTAAATGATTATAATCATAAAATTTTAAAATTACCCTCATTTGGAAAACTGGGTGTTATAAGTCTACCCCCCTTAGAAGAATTTCGTCCTCAAAATTAAGATGATCGTACTCCTCCTCGGTCAAACCCCCAATCAAATAAGGTCAAAAGATAACATGCAAACTCAGTCCTACTGGTCGTGATTCCACAGTCTCGATCAGGGTAACTACGTTATCTAACTTATCACAATCATATCCTGACAGGTAATAATGGAAATCACACATGAAGGCGGGGAAGAAGAACAAGAAGGACAAACCTGCTAAACCATCACCTACAGCGTCGGTCTCCTCGACCGCCAGTGCAAATGCCCTGCCCCTCTGGGGTATATTCCTCTGATGGTACGGGGCACGGTACTACGCTACAGGTGGCCTAGCTCCCTCTATCTAATCAATAATACTTAAGTAACATCCACACTGATATTCCATTCCATCATACTAGGACACCATCTATATGGTATCTATTTTGAAATCTGATAATCATACCCGTCTATTCAGAACCATGTTACTAGAATCCTTGTTAAGCAAGTAAGTATAATAGCGATAATCCATAGAGTCTATAACTAAGGTACATACCTCTAGAATCATGGTATTTAAAATTTTTGCATTGCCGCTAGCTTGGCTGCAAAAACTTTAAATTCCCACACCTGAGAAATACCTCGAAAATTAGACTCTATCTTATCGCCAAACTAGCTAATATGACTGTAGAAGACTCTAGATTCCATGACTGAGGCAACCTAGCCCATAATGTTATCTTGGTAGAAAATCAAGTCAATAATGAATACCAAGCATCAAATTCAACGATGAACAAGGAAGTAGACAGAAACTGTCGGAATCGAATTTCGAGATAGTTTATAATGAGATTCTCAAGGGTCATCCCTGGAATCTTCTCAAGTAGTCCTAACTGTGATTGAGTAACCTCTCTGCTAAAGCCTATTCCTTAGTTCATATCGCAGGCGCGCAGCAGTACAACTAATCGTTACACTTCCACGACATCGCACTAATGCAACTCTCGACCTGCATGGGCCACCACTAAAAATGTGTCACGACCCGCACCCAGTATAGGGGCACGAGAAGTGGGTACGTCCAGCCTACGTCGCAGTCTCGACGGTAGAACGCTGTCCTAGGTTACTATCTAATCAACAACTCACGTAATTATATAATGTACTTGTCAATCTTAACTCTGAACGGAGGACAAGTATAGATATAATAAAATCTCAATCACAGTCTAAGCACGATAAGATAACACAAAAGTTTATAACTAAAGACCAAACAACAACAAATATCAACTACTAAATAATAATATCTCAAACAAACTCAAATACAAACTCATATCTCAAGTTATTACAATTCAAGTTCTAAAACATGAAAACTAAACCAAGTCTACTAGCTAGTCTCCGATCACTCCTGAGTGTCGGGGCGAAAGGTAGCTAAGCCATCTTCTGCTCTAAGGCAAGTAGGGCAAATGTCTTCAGGGCAATCATCTGTAATATTTTTAACAGGTCCAGTCAGGACAGGAACGAGTACAATTCATCTAGAAAACCCAAGTAGATGACAGAGAACTATAAAGCAGTTATAGACAATTTTATTGATGAACATGGTAGTTTATATTCAGGTGATGGTATAGAGAAAAAGTTAAGATACAAGGAAAGTAAGGTAAGTAAAACAAGAGAAGAATCATTTCAATGAAGACTGTAAATAGAAACTAGCTGAACTAGAGTAACATGATATAAGTCCAGACAGTAAATGTAAACAAGTGTAGAACCCAAGTAAGTCCAGACAATATGAATCTGATACCAGATGATTCCAGTACAAGACGAGTCCAGTTTAAGATGATTTCAGTCAGTGATCAAAGATTCCATGGTGAGTCCCGACTATACTCTAACAGTGTGTTTTAAAATACCGAGATCGACATATAAACGGCTGCAGGTATCAAGCACATCACTCACTGATTAGGCGAGAGATGGCTATGCTTCCAGTAGATTCCAGTAGGGAGATTCCAGATTTGGGGTATGTTTACATGTCTTACTTAATATTTCCCCGCCCCGTAATACAAGTAAATCCAGTAGAAGACACGAGAATCGAGATGAGTCCAGCCAAACATGATGATACCAGCAATGATTCCAGAATGATTCTAGTAATAGATGCCAGACATGATGATACCAACAATGATTCCAGTAATAGAGGCCAGACAAGATGGTATGTGTATCGCATACATGAATCCAGAAATATCTATACGTGTTGTAAGAATCACATAAAACTAACTAGAACTGAAGTACAGTAATTGACAAGTAAATGAGAGAACTATCAGAGAATTTACTCACTTGATAATCTGAAAAGAGTAGTATAATATCAGACGTCTGCACCGGAGTCACAATGTCCTAAATAGAGCAATATGGGTTATAACATGTCCAGAATGATAATATAGAATCATTATGATGCAATCTACATGATTTCTAGGTCAATCTAGGTTAAAGTCAACTCTTGTCAAACCAAGTCAACATCTAGTCAAACTGGGTCAACAACAAGGCTATGCTGGTCAACTGGTCAATCTTGGTCCATATAGTCTCAATGTTGACTTTTGATCAACCTAGGTCAACTTAGACTAATCAAGTCAATCCTAAACTATTTGGTCAACTTGGTCATTCTAGTCCAACCACCTAAGTATCTATGTATCCTACCTTATATCTTAACTTATACATACCCATCTATTCATATATATACATATAAGGTACCCTTACTCTAACTATTTCTATATATTTTTTTTTTCTACTTAAAAAACCAATACCCACATCCTATTCCTATTAGATACTAGGAACTCACACTCATACATTCATACATACAACCTATATTTCTATACCCTACCTCATCTATCAACTTACCCAACATTCTAACTATACTTGATAATACTCACAAAATCTGCTATACCAATTCGACACATGCCAAATTCCATAAATGCATCTCACATTGATATACCAACTCCCTTCACCGACTCTAGACACATACTCACACACAAGAACCTTCCTAATGTTCACAAGTCCTGTGCACCTATGCAAATCAACTGATTTTGTACATAAAGGAGCTACTGTTTAGACCCTCATAGCTCAGCCCTCAATACTAAATAACTGACACACCAACAACACACACAACTCTGCTATAAAAGGCCAAGATAACATTGTCCTGAAATGCATGGACAACACCATGATTCCTGTCCTGCCAAGGCCAGGCTATGGCTATGCTCACTGCACCTGGCAGTTCTTCCTGCCTGCAGTGGCTAATGCCTTGCCTACTGCTATATGTATACTATATGATTAAACTAAATCATAACCAAATGGGGGTTGCCACATCTGAAACCAATGTAGATAAATATATTGTATTGGTGTAGGGATTTGAACCTAATATCTGGAATTGGATACTGTAAACCAAAAGGGATGGGACTGAACCTGATTGTTCACCAAGGACTTAACCAAAACTCTAAAAATAACTGAGCTCTTAACCATACCTACCTAACATGTAGTCTATAACACATTCTATAAAATCTCAGGAAACTGAGTCTCAACCTATGTTCTCAGGAAACTGAGTTAACCCCAACTTAATAGAAAATCATAAACCTAATACACAAGTCTCATACCTATATATATATATACAATATTCATCTGGTATATATAGACTAATACACACAAGGGAAATGGTCTGAACTAAGATGTAAGTGTGTGGTTGCAGGGCAATTCATGTAAGCTAGTGTGTTCAGATTTCAACTATTAGGTTGTACATAACAGTCCCCTGTTTATCAGTCCAAAATATTTCGAAATTTAATGATTAACACCAATCATGAGAACCCTAATATGTACATCATCGTATACACATATAAATGAACCATTGCATGATAATAAATCATTATTCAAAACAGTTTAAGGATTATAATTTAACTCTCAAAATTTCAACATTGACCTTAGTATCAGACGTTGGGGGTTAACCCTAAATTCGAATCATAAACTAATTAAACATCATTAACAATTAATATAGGTTCGTGTATACATGAAGGTATCCCACGAGTCTACTCGTGTCCAAACATTTGGACACGAGGCGTCCAATCAAATAGAAACACACACAGACACGTGCATACAGTACAAAGTATAACAGCGTGTCAAATCAGTGTACAATTGTGTTCTCATTTGTGTGTAACAGTTGACAGTTCTATTCAAAGTCCAAATGAAAATCTCCAAACTAAAATCCTATGCTAAAACATAACCCTTAGCATATAGGTTAGTCTCTGATGTGTAAACAACCAATTTTAAATCGTACAACAGTGTAATATACATTAGAAATTCAGAAACCAACTAACAGTTTCTAAGTATCAGGAATATGGGAATTCCCCATATTCGAATCTAATTTAACAACTAAAATACAATTCAGAGGGTTGGTAAGTAATGACACATATGGGATAGTATCAGGGGGTGTCTTCGTGTCCAAGAACTGTATACGAATCGTGTCCAAACGACCACAGACACAAAACTGTGTAAAGTCAGTGTCGTGCATGCATGCACATCACTTGTGGACACGACACGACACGAATTAGGACACGTGCTCGTGCCTATGGGTTCACCTAGGATAGGTCTAAGTGTCTAGGACCCTGCATTGAGTCGGGGTCGTGTCGTTTCAGTGTTATTAGGGCGTATCAGTGGCTCGAAACTGGTATACACACCACTATACGAAATCAGTACGGGCCGATTTTCTTCGTGCACACATATCGAAAACCCATGAAACTTTATGGGTGTCGTGTCAGTCACTAGGCCCATGTGTCTACCAAATTTTATGGCACATGGTGCCGTGTCGTGTCCGCTAGGACACTCGAATAGCAGGGAAGCCGTACGAGCCCCGTGCGGTGTCTCGTACTGCGTGTCCAAGCCCCTAAACAGCGTCCAAACGTGCCTAAATTCGACTCAGTCAATTTGGGTTGTAATATACACATGTTAGGCTACACATACATGTAATTAGTTTTAAAAATTACCAAAATCCATTTCTATGTGACATTTCATCGAACACGCATTTTAATACACCGATACGTGTCCGATACGGACACGAAATGGACACGAGATCCTACCAAACTTGGGCTACCCCTAGGGGAACCATAAATGGATGCATCTATGTAAAGAAATTAGGAATTTAAATAGGTTTGTAGGGTTTTACCTATTGAGTGTTCAAACTCAATGTAAAGAGCCACGACTTGACGTCTTCCTTAATTTGCTATGGTTCAAACGTCCTTGAACCTTGCTAGCAAGCACCCACAAGTCTTCTCTACTGTTGAGGATGATGATGCAATTGATTTGACTCAATTTGGGCTCAATTTGGATTAATTGGGAGAAGTTTAGGGAAGAAAAAACTAGGATTTTTTTTTCTAGGTATTAAAAAGAGGCAATGGCTCTTAAGTGGGATACTTATAGGAGGGAGGGCCTTGTATGGCTGGCACTAGATGACTTAGGATTAGGTTTTTGGTCTAGATGAGTGGCTAGGAGCTATCCACCCAATTCCAAGCCTTCCTATTGGTTCTAGGCTTTCTTTTTCACAAATATCCTAAGGAAAATATCCTACTAGAATAATATCTAGATATTACTAACCTTGCCACTTAGTAGTAATGTTCTAACCATGATTCTAACCTCAAGACTAATCTAGGTTAGGTTAAACTTCTAGGTTAAGGCCTAACCTAACAATTAGCACATATTTAATTAATAAAAATTTATTTTCATTAAAAGTAAAAAATGACCAAAACACCCTTAGGCTAAAAATTGGCAATTTGAAATTCTAATCATGTGACTAGGCTCTCTTGGTCATGGTTAGTCTCTAGGCTTAGCAAAACTAGGGTTTAACTAGTTAACCATCAAAATCACCATTCAACATTTTAAATAGTTTTAAGTTAATAAAAAAATCACCAAAAATCACAATATGATTTAAATATCCTTATTAAATGATTATAATCACAAAATTTTAAAATTACCCTCATTTGGAAAATTGGGTGTTACACTTCTTTCTGTCGCAGGTATAATTTGTGAACCCTAGTTTCTGCCTATGAAGGGTTAGAACACGTATTAAATCTGTTTAACTTTCTATCGATCAATACGCACACCAAAGTAAGGGTCCTGGGAATCTCCAGTTCCACCAAAGCTGTCATGACCCGTACCCTGTAAAAGGGCACAAGACCGTGGGTACGTTCAGCCTACGCAGCAGTATCGATAGTAAAATGCTGTCCTAGGTCTCAACTTTTAGTATATAACCCTAATATGAAATTTTCTCTAAATTTGTGATTCATGTAAGGAGAGAAAGAGAGGGCTGCCAAGGAGAAGAAAAGGTTGGGAGATCGTCGCCCACACGATGTCCAACTCGAGGAAGGAATACGTGCAAAAGATCTTGGGATCGTCCGCTCGAGATTGCCAGGAATTACTTGTCTCCTTTCCGCCGCAGGTATAATTCATGAACCCTAGTTTCTGCCTATGAAGGGTTAGAAAATGTATTAGATCTGTTTAACTTTCTATCGATCAATACGCACACCAAAGGAAGGGTCCTGGGAATCCCCAGTTCCATCATCAACAATATCTAAACATAATACAATGTACCTGTCTAGTATATACACTCCATACGGAGGACAATCTCAGAAAGATACAATTCAATCACAATATACTAAAGATGGGTATCAGCACGAAATAGAATAGATAGGAAATACTGAAAGTAAGATACAATCCAGAATTGAAATAGGTTTAAGTGTTATCAATACCACACATAAAGTACAAAATAGTAACATAACAAGAGTAGCTAGAGACCATTCAAATAAAAGTCCTAGCAGTCTAATCTAGGAACTATAGATGTCTCCTCTAGGCTAGCTGGATCCTCCTGGTGATCCAGGTCGCAAGTGTCATCTATGTCTGTGCCATAGTAGGTGTTGTAGAAGTTCTCTAAGTTCTCTTTAAAATCAATCAACATATCCAGCCAGAATTGGAACAAATACATAACTCTGAAAGCAGTTCCAGAACATGGTAGGAAATATAGAACTAGCAATAGAATAAGATACATGACATGCTGTAAAGGAAGTACAGGAATACATGAGATATAGATAAGTAACGGAGTACATAAAAATAGAATAGAGAAATCTATGAACTGTAAATGTAGTGCCCCGTCCCTACATCATGCCCCATTATCCGTCCACGGGGTGCGCGAGAAAGGAACAATGTTGCTATCGATTCGGTCAGGACCGATAGGTCAGAATCGATCGAATCGGTTGAACGGGAACGATTGAATTTAGATCCTTTTCTCGTTAGGAAAGGCTGCTTCGAAATCAAGTCCCACATTCAGCGGATTGCGTCTCAAGGATTGGCTCTACGGCTGAGTCGGGAGAGACCTTTCGTTGCTTTGGTTTTCATGACGCACTTGCTTTGGATTTGGCTTTGGTTTCATGAATGCATTTTTGTGAGTGTTTTCGATGGTTTCATGACTTGCATTTTTGAACTTCGCATTTATTATCGAATCCTTTTGAATAACACAGTGTTCTAATCAGATTCTTATGCGATTGCAGGTGATCGCGTAGGCGACGTGTAAGTGCGGCCAACCAGTCCCTCGCCTGAAGCAAAGACTAAGGTGAATGGCTGACCTCCTTCACCTCGACCCTCTTTTTTAAAAACAAGAACTCGGAGAACTGTATCGAATTAGAATGATTTACTTGTACCTGCGCTGAAAGGGTGCCGTCTCGACCAAGCTATACGACCAGGATGGCTTGAATTGCCAGTGACCCACACTTGCACATAAATCATAAACTTGTTATAAATATGACAGGGAATGAACATGGTAAGTTATGTTGCAATGGCACGCTCTACCGTGGATAAGATGTATCGTAAGTTATGTTTTATTGCCTGTCGAATGCTTGCCACTTAACATGTTAACCTGCAAATCAATCATGATGGCTAGAAAGATCACAAAATAGCTAACATGTTTTTTATAAAACTACTTGAACAAATGGAAGATTGGATTTAATTAGCCACTCGCCAGTACATCTGATCGTACTGATCCTCACTATCCGTAGGTGCCGTGAATCCGGAGGAACGTGCCAACTAACCAAGCCTGCGATCCGACCAATTAAAGTCGAACCAGAAGTGCCCGAGCGTCTACCTACAACACCGAGATGTTCCAACTTTGAATAGTCAAAATTCACGAAGAATTGTTACAGTTCCTTCAACGGTACTAAGATCCCTTTTTGGCGATCGACTGGTTGGAGGAGCTGGAAGACCGTTTTGAACTTCTGGGTGTCGATGACTCAAAGAAAGTTGCATGTGCACAACTTCTACTCCGATTGAACGTGCACAATTGGTGGTTCGTGCAGAAGCAAGGAATCCGACGTAAAGATAAGACAGCGGCGATTCCTTGGACTACATTGAGCAAAGCATTTCAAATCGAGTACCTTCCCACAGCCGTTCGATAAGAAAAAGAGAATAAATTTATACAATTGAAGCAAAGGAATATGTCGGTGCGGCAGTACGCAACATAATTTAATAAATTAGCCAAATTTCCTGGAGAATTCTTGCCGACAACGGAGAGTCGTGCTCGACTGTTCGAAGTGGGTCTGCGTCCATCTATTTCTGCCCTTGTATCGGTGCCTGAATACAAGACCATGGGTGAGTCTCTAAATCATGCCCTCCGCCTTGAGCACCAATATCCTCCATGAGTTGTCGGCGCTGTGCAAACATACAACCAAAAGCGCCCTAGCCATACGGGAGGAAACAATGCGAATAAGCGTCCAAACAATGGTAATCAGGGTGGATACCAAGGACGGAACCCAGAAACTTGCTGCCACAAATATAATAATTTTCGGCACCATGCAAATGAATGTCATGTCTCTGAAGGTGGATGCTGGTACTGCGGTAAGACGGGCCATCGGCGTGCAAATTGCTCGACTAGAAGGCCAACGACGCCTCAACAACAGCAACATTGTCCAGGAAATCAGGGTCTAGCGCCAAGAGCCCAACAAACCGTGCCACAAAATAGCCAAGACCATCGGCCTAATGCCCAAGGGAGCGTCTACGCCATGACCCGAGATGAGGTGCTCGCATCTGACACAGTCATGACAGGTATATTGCTTTTCAATAACAAACCTGCTCGTGTATTGTTTGATTCAGGTGCCACGCACAGTTTTATATCGGCAAATTTTGTCGCCGAGCACAAGTTTCCCATGACACCGCTAGGCCTTGATCTTAGTGTTAACTTACCATTGGGCGTGTCACTACTTGCGAACTTTGCCTGCAGCGACAGAATTATCTATAGAGGTGGTCAAAAGGTCAGTATTGATGCGATAGTTCTAGACATTAAGGACTACGACATCATTCTGGGAATGGATTGGCTAGGCCCGTGCAGAGCCACCATCGACTGTGCCAGAAAGATGTCACCTTCCGTATATCTAGGGTGATGAATTCTGTTATTCGTATGGTGAGGCATCGCCGACCTGCATGGTGATCTCAGCAATATCTGCTCGACGGATGCTACATTTCGGGTGTGAAGGCTATCTAGCGTCCATTCGAGACATGCGACAGGAGGGTGCAAACGTGGATCAGACCGACGTTGTGGCAGAATTCCCAGATGTGTTTTCGGACGAGCTGCCCGGCATGCCACCTGATCAAGAAATAGAGTTCACCATTGACACATTCCCGGATACCAGACCGATCTCTAAAGCCCGGTACAGAATGGCCCCTGTAGAGCTTAAAGAACTCAAAGTACAGTTGCAAAAGTTGCTCGACAAGGGATTCATACGACCCAGCGTCTCGTCGTGGGGAGCAACCGTATTATTTGTCGAGAAAAAGGATGGCTCAATGCATCTTTGTATCGATTACCGTGAGCTGAATAAGGCCACCGTCCGGAACAAATATCCGTTGCCCCGCATAGACGACCTGTTTGATCAGCTGTAAGGAGCTACGATATTTTCTAAAATTAATCTTCGATCGGGCTACCTTCAACACAAGATCAAGCCAGACGATGTGTCGAAGTTAGCCTTCCGCACTCGATACGGCCATTACGAGTTTTTGTTTATGTCGTTCGGCCTAACGAATGCCCCAGCTGCTTTCATGAATTTAATGAATCGGGTGTTTCGACCCTTCCTCGACAAGTTCGTAGTAGTCTTTATCGACGACATACTCGTCTACACAAAGGATAAGCGGCAACACACTCAGCATCTGCGGATTATGCTTTAGACCCTTTGGAAAAATTAGTTGTATGCAGCGTCGCATTCCGCAAACACATCATTTATTTTGAAGGCATAGCAGTCGACCCAAAGAAAGTTGAAGCTGTTGTCGATTGGAAACGGCCAGCGTCAGTCGACGAGATTCAAAGCTTCCTCGGCTTAGCAGGATACTACCGACGCTTCGTAAAAGATTTCACGAAGATCGCATCGTCTCTGACTCGCCTCACCCAGAAAGGAGTCACATTTGAATGGTCAGACGACTGCGAAGTTTCCTTCCAGGAGTTAAAGCAACGGCTCGTCTCAGCCCCGATACTTGCACTTTCAGAAGGGACTAAGGGATTCCAGATCTTCTGCGATGCGTCCGGTCAGGGCTTGGGGTGTTTGCTGATGCAGCGGAACAAGGTAATATCTTTTGTTTCCCGACAGCTAAAGCCGCACGAGTAGAATTACCCTACTTATGACTTGAAGTTAGCGATAATTGTGTTCGCGCTAAAATTGTGGCATCACTATCTTATGGCGTGGCGTGCATGATCTATACAGATCACAAGAGCCTCAAGTATCTATTCACGCAGAAGAAGCTGAACTTGCAGAAAAGATGTTGGCTTGAACTGATCAAAGATTATGACTTGACGATTGACTATATGCCGGGCAAGGGAAATTTTGTGGCAGATGCTCTGAGTCGAAAGTATATTGTCTCGCTATCCATCGACCGTAGATTGCTATGCGACTTAGAAAAGATGGGCATCGACCTCCGGGTTCGATTCAGGGATGTGCAGTTGGCGCAGATGCAGCTAGAGCCGAGCTTATGAGAAAAGATCAAGACCGCTCAGAAGGATGATCCGTACCTGAAGAAAGTGCGAGAGCCAAATTCAACGGGTAGTGTGACCGACTTTGCGGAAGACAAAATCAGCGTGCTTCGATTGATGGATAGGCTATGCGTTTTGGATGATTCAGAACTTAGAAAGAAAATATTGATGGAGACGCACTACGTGAAATATACCTTACATCCTGGCAGCACAAAGATGTACAAGGACCTCCGTACGACCTTCTGGTGGCATGGAATGAAGAGAGATGTGGCGCTCTTCGTGTCGTATTGCATGGCCTGTTAGCATGTGAAAGCTGAGCATCAGAGACCGGGCGAGAAGATGCAGAACGTTGACATTCCAGAATGGAAATGGAATCATGTCACTATGGACTTTGTTGGCCTGCCGAAGATGCCGCGAGAAAATGATGCCATCTGGGTCATTATTGATCGACTAACCAAGTCAGCTTACTTCATTGCCATTAAAGTTGCTTGGATTGTTGATTGCCTGGCTCAGATTTATCTTGACGAGATAGTACGGCTGCATGGAGTCCCTGTATCTATCGTCTCTGATCGGGATGCACGATTTCTATCGTGCTTCTGGAGTAGCCTTCAGTCGGCTCTAGGTACTATGTTGCAGTTCAGTTCAGCTTACCATCCCCAGACCGACGGCCAAACGGAGCGTGTAAATCAGATTCTTGAAGACATGTTACGGCTCTACGCAATTGACTTCAAGTCGAGTTGGGACATTCATCTACCTCTGGCCGAATTTGCATACAACAATAGCTATTAGTCCAGCATCCAAAGGCGCCGTATGAAGCCTTGTACGGCAGGAAGCGTATATCACCCATTATTTGGGATGAAGTCGGGAAACGGCAGATTCTCGGCCCGAACTGGTGGAACAGACTGTGCAAAAAGTTCGGCTCATTCGAAAAAATTAAAGATTGCTCAGAGTCGTTAGTAAAGCTATGTCGAGATCCATCGTCGACCTCTCAAATTTTTTGAAGGTGACTACGTATTTCTTAAAGTGACGCCCATGAGGGGAGTTACCCGGTTCAGTGCTAAGGGAAAGTTGAGTCCGAGATAGGTTGGGCCATTCGAGATACTCAAGCGAGTCTCCTTAGTGGCCTATAAAATAGTACTGCAGCCAGCGCTAGCGGGTGTGCACAATGTTTTCTACGTCTCTCAGTTGCGGAAGTATGTGCACGACCCAAGCCACGTGGTAGATTTTGGTTAGCTGGAGCTGAAGTCCGACTTATCCTACGTTGAGGAGCTAGTCCAACTCTTGGAACACAAGGATAAGCTGCTGCAGAATCAAATAATCCCTCTTATCCACGTACTTTGGAGTAACCATTCGGTTGAAGAGTAAATGTAGGAACATGAATTGGAGATGAAGGGTAAATTTCCTTCACTGTTCTCGTAGAGGTAGGTTCTATTCTTAAGTTTCGAGGATAAAACTTTTTCATAGTTGGTTATGGTGCAGTACCCTGTCCATATATTGTGCCCCGTTCTCCGTCCACGGGGTGCGCGAGAAAGGAATACTGTCGCCATCGATTCGGTTAGGACCGATAGATCGGAATTGATCGAATCGGTTGAACGAGAACGATTGAATAAAAATCCTTTTTTTGTTATAGAAAGGCTTCTTCGGAATCGAGTCCCACATTCAGCGGGTTGTGCCTCAAGGATTGGCTCTGCGGCTGAGTCAGGAGAGACCTTCCGTTGCTCTATTTTTCATGCCGTACTTACTTTGGCTTTGACTTTGGTTTTCAAGAATGCATTTTCATGAATATTTTCGATGGTTTCATTGTTTCCATTTTTGAACTTCGTATTCATTATCGAATCCCTTTGAATAACATTGTGTTCTAATCAGTTGCTTATGCGATTGTAGGTAATCGCGTAGGCGACGTCTAAGCGGGGCCAACCAGTCCCTTGCCTGAAGCAAAGACTAAGGTGAGTGGCTGACCTCCTTCACCTCGACTCTCTGTTTCAAAAATAAGAACTCGGATAACTGTATCGAATTAGAATGATTTACGTGGAAAATACAAGTTTTATGCTCAAAAAGAGAAAAGATAAGGTTCTAGAAAAGAGATAAAATTATTTCAGGCTCTGCAAACCAAGTAAATGAATCGATTACATAATAGTCCTAATGATACCATAAAATGTGCTTGAATAACTTGTTAACTTAAGCACGGTCATGGACAACTTGTGCGCAAGACTTCGCTTCCTCGAACGGCAACCCAAGGCCACGGGACTGTTTCGGCCTAGGAGGAACGCAAAATATCTGTGCTGGATGCTAGCACGGATCAATCGGGACTTTCAGTGGGGCTAGCTACCTGTGCTGAAAGGGCGCCGTCTCGACTAGTCTATACGTCCTGGATGGCTTGAATTGCCAGTAACCCACACTTGCACATAAATCATAAACTTGTTATAAATATGACAGGGAATGAACATGGTAAGTTATGCTACAATGGCAAGCACTGTTGTGAGTAAGATGTATCATAAGTTATGTTTTATTGCCTATCGAATGCTTGACTCTTAACATGTTAACATGCAAATCAATAAGGATTACTAGAAAGATCACAAAATGGCTAACAAGTTTTTTTATAAAACTGCTTGAACAAATGGAAGCTTGGGTTTAATTAGCCACACGCCAGTACATGTGATAGTACTTGTAACGCTCCAGTCCCAAAATACGTAGGACTAGGAACATAGACATGCCAGCTGTATACATACAAAGTACAATCCAATATATGGAAACCTTCGTATAAATACATAAGCTGTAAAATACAGTAGAACTATAACTAATCTCATCCACACAAAATAAATGAATAAAATATATCATATAATGATAATGAATTGTCTTGATACAATATATTGGGCGGAGACAAATCCACTACCTACAAATAAGAGAAAAATACATGGAAAATGAAATGAGTTTTGCGAGCGAAGCGAAGACGATCCAAGTGCAATCATCCTCGAAGAAATAGCAATGATCACGGCTAGAGCTAGAACACCTGCGAAAGATAAGAGCACACACCTGGCGAGATAACCAGGTCCTCAGAGGGACGTAACAAGACACATAATATCATGCCATATAAACTGAATAAATACTGCTCAAATAAATAAGTCAATTGAATTATAACATGGTCCAATACACACCTATTGAACTAGCTTACCATCCCCCCAACCAAACAAGGACAGGAGATGGTAAACTAATTCACGGTGACGTATCTTTCCATGCTATGAATCCAATATAGTATCCGGACCCCAACAAGGTTCAATACCTTCTCATCGAAGTAGTAAGCCACACCTACAACCAAACAAGGACAAGATGTGACGAACTAATCCGCGACAAGTTATTGTTCCAAGCCACGGTCAGATACAAGTACCCAAACCAAGAGTACTCATACCTAACGGATAAGAGCGCCTAACCAAATCTAAGTGAATACAGTTTTAAGAACAGTTCATGGTCGCATGACTATCGGGTCAAGTCAAGAAAATATCAATACAGTACCTCAGTAGCGAGTCACAACACCATATACTATTCCTCAGTATCGAGCGAGTCTATAGCATATAGTCTACCTATCATTCCTTAGTAGCGAGCGAGTCTACGATAGATAAGGTGGTAGTCAACTTCCAATCATGTTCTCCCCGCCCAATGCCAACTCATAACTGCTAAGTCTTCTAGCATGCAATTCTATTAGCAGCTATTTCCTAACACACGGCTTATACGTACCGGTGGCCAACCAGTCACGCATGTCCGAGTTCTATATGTGACTCACAACAACGTGGTACAAATGTGTCAAGGCCTATGAATGCAATATACAAAGGTGGTCCCTTAAATCTAGGTTTAATGTATAAGAAAAATAATACATAGCAAGAAATATAACTGAACAGTAAGTTCTAACAGGTTATGCCATGTATCACAGTTTATTTTGCATAAAGAAAATAATAAATAATGCATAAAATATGAGCTAAAATAAATAAACAACAAATGGCAAGGTGTCTTGCCTGGTAGTACGTCTGGTGTGCTACAATGATCAATATGGCACGAACTGTAACTTCGGATAATAACTATACAAGGTGACCTCTGATGGTGGCACGGACAGTTCCATTGGGTCCAGAAGGGTCAAATTAATCAAGTTCGACATAAGGTAGGCTTGAATTGGCGAGGAAACATGAATAATCGGATTTTGTCATGGACGGAAGGATAGTCGAAGGAAATTTAGATGAATAAAATATATGGTTTTAGAAATTATTTTATAATACTTGAAATATAATTTATTAGCCAAAATATGCTTTCAAATAAATATCCGGAAAATCAAAAGTTGTTTTAAGGCAAAACTGTAAGTTTTGTCAACATACTATTCTACGCTGAAACCTATGTCTTATAAATCAAAATATTTTAAGCGAAACAAAATACTATTAGAAAATTTATTTAAGGCTAATAAACATGTTTTGTAAAAACAATATCTTGATAAAATCTATACTTTATTGGCTATTCAAAAATTGAGAAATGTTTATACTATATTAGAAATAATTTATACATATATCACAATTTGGAAGCTACATTTTTATTAGTCCAAAAATATTTTTAGGCTAGAAATTCTAAGTTACGATATTTGATGAGAAATATTACATTAGAAAAATATTTTAGAATAATACTAGAAATTTCTAAAAAATTTCAGGACTTCTAGACCAGAAATATACATATGGAAGAGCCAAAATTTATATTCATATAAAATTTGAAAAATATTTAGCCTATATATTTTATTTGGTAAATACATTATTTAAATCATAAAATATCCATAAACACCCCATCTTAATAATATAACAATAATTACAAAAACAATAATAATACTAATGAGAATAATATTAAAAATAATAATGATGCATATATATACTTACAAAGACAGAAGATACTAGAAGTAAAACTGATAATAATAATAATAATAACAACAACAATAATAATAATGATAAAATAATACTAATAACAAAACAAAAACAAAACATCAATAAACAAAGAAATAAATAAATAATTAATACTCGAATCATAGCAGCAGAGCTGCTTCTTAGAAATGAGGGGGAGGAGGCTCTTTAAAGAAAACAGAGAGGGGGAGAGAGTGTGGGAACTGAGAAGCCTAGAGAGGGAGAGAAAGTGAGGAGCGGAAGAGAGTGAGCGAGAGGGAGGCAGAGAGGGTTTGAAGCGGCAGAGCTGCGATCGGAAGAGGGGGAGTTCGGGGGGGGGGGGGGGCGCTCAGGCGGCTAGGGCACGCCGGCGGAGGTTTCAGGTCAGGTGGCAGCGTCGAAGGGGGACGGCATGGCCGTCGGAGGGACAATCAGAGAAGGGCGCGACGGTTCTGGGGGTACACTCACGGGGATGGGTTCCGCCGGCCCGCGGAGGAAGAGTCTCTGCGGCGGAGGGCCAGGACGGAGGTCGTACGCGGAGAGGGAAGTCGGAGGGCTGTGCGCGGGGCGCGGCGGAGTCGGGCTAGCCGGCGGGTACGCGGCGGCCTCGGGAGGAGCACTGGGTCGGTGAGGTAAGGGTTTTTATTTTATTTTCTTTTTCCTATATGGTGGCGATGGGGTTTGCGGGCGGCGCTGGGTGTGGTCGGCCACCGAGTGTTCGTGGAGGTGGTGGTGGTTATTCCGGTAGCGGCGATGGTGATTGTTACAGGATTTTGGCGGTGGCAATTTTGAGCAGAGGGTGGAGAGGAGGTGGTCGTCGGTTGTGTTGGAGGTGATGGTCGGTGGCGATGACGGCCGGGCTGTGCTCGGGGTGAGCATGGTGGAGATGGTGATGATGGGGGTAAGTCTCGCGGTGGTGGCTGTGATGGATTGGGGGCTGGCCATGGTGTAGGTGGGAGATCAGAAGGAGAGGGTTGACAGGGAGGAGGCTATGGCTAGGTGTAGAACGTCGTGTCGGGATTATCGACATGAAGAGGACTGATGCAATATAGTTGTAACTATGGAATAAAATTATGGATATGGGAACACGAACACGATGCACGGCACGTTTGTGTTGGAATTTTGTGGATGGTAGAATTTTATGGATGAGTACCTGCCTATTTATAGGATCTGGGAATTCCCAGTTGGATAAGGATTATGAATATTTAAAACCCCTTAGATAATTCATCTATTTATTTTAAATCAAATTCAATAAATTCCAAATCCAAATCTAAATCAATTTAAATCTAATTAAATTCCATCCTTTAGTTTAAAATCAATCAAATTTCAAATATAGATATTAATTTGACTATTTAAATAAATCCATAAAATCAAATCAAGATTTAAATCGCCACAAAAATTTCAAAATATATTTTCCAAAAATACTAATAATAATAATTTCGAAAATTACATTATTATTTAAAAATAAACTAATAAATAATTATGAGATATGTATGCATAATTATTTATACAAAATTATGCTTTTCTAGTATACAATGAAATATAATTTATTATTAATAAATGTAGAATGAAAAGAATTAAAATAACAAACTTAGAAATTTGATATAATGGCAAAAATAATTATTATATATATCACTTCGAAAATAGAAAACATTTTTCTAAAATATGTACGCTCGCACATATTTGCACTCGTCGAGCAATAAAGAAAAATAAAATTTTGCGCGTGATGTACAATACGTTATTGAGACGTACAAATACAAGAAAATTAATCGGCACCAAATTTATATATAAAAAAATCAGTAGAAATTTAGGGATTTTACATCTTAACCAACTTAAAATAATTCTGTCCTCGAAATTAAAAATTAGTGGGGGGGGGGGGGGTGAGAAGACACAAGGGGGTATCGATGGAGAATAATTAATTATAATGCTCAACAAAATCATGTCGTAAGAAATCGTGATCTACATCATAGAAAATAACACGGGTATGGTCATGGATAATGAATAAGGGTCATGTGTTTAAATCAACAATTAAGAGGTTAAGGGTTAAAGTTAGTCATGATAACATGCAAATGAGTAATATGGTACCAAAAGATAGGTTTGGAGAGTAGGTGGAGGGCACGATTTGAGAGAGCGAGTTAGTTTCACAATTAAATGAGCAATTTGGGAGTTATGATAGTAAGTGTAGGACCGGGAAAGAGGACGAGGAGTTTAGGATGGAGATATAGCAATATTGAGTGATAATGGTCATAATTGGTAGGATAGTTGGAGGAAATAAGTGCCTTCGTCCTTCCAAAATCGGTGAAGGCGAAAACGATATAAGAAGTTCAATGACGACGTTATCAATTACGAATACATGGTTCAAAGGCGGCCGAATAATTTTAAAGGAATTGTCAAGGCAGTCGTGGATGGGATTCTAAAGGCCAAGTTTAATTATGTTTCATCCACGTAGAATAATAGATAAAAGCGAACCAAAGTGCACTTGGTTGATCAGACCATTGTGCACCGGTTCTGATTAGACAATATGTTAGTGGGAGCTCTTCCAATAACATATGTCGTGAACAAGCTCGATAAATCAATGAACTTGCAAATCTAGGTTATAGTAGCAACATTTGTCAAGAGAGTGAAATTATAGGCACGAGAGTTTAAAATTGAGAGGGAGTATAGTCGAACTTCTAAAGGATCTAAGTCATGTCCTGTGATGGTCTTTATACAGTCGTCATATAGTCTTCTTGTCCAAGTCCTTGGTTAGCTAGACGGGTTAGGGGCCGCTAGATTCTAGAATCTAAGTAAACTTGCTAATATAGGTCACTAGGACAAAGGGATTGCTAGGTCACAAGACATTCTACCCAACTAAAAAGAATTAAAACTAATAGTGTTTTGGGACAAAAGAAAAATGTCCAACTAGTAGGGTCACCTGTTTATCCTCTAGCAACACGAAGGGAAGATAAGAATAATGATAGAAGGAATCAAGCAAGATACAAACCAATGAGTCAAACGGTAGATAAAATCTAGGAAAGAGGTCAAGTATGTAGATGAGATCCTAGACTTCTAATCCTATACGCAGGCTTGCATGGTACGGTAAAGTAACCAAACAATTTATCTTGACCTGCATGGGCCACGACAAAAACATGTAACGCCCCAGTCCCAAAATACGTAGGACTAGGAACGTAGACATGTCAGCTGTATACATACGAAGTACACTCCAATATATAGAAAACTCGTATGAATACATAAGCTGTAAAATGCAGTAGAACCATAACTAATCTCACCCACACAAAATAAATGAATAAAAGATATCATATAATGATAATGAATTGTCTTGATACAATATATTGGGCGAAGACAAATCCACTACCAACAAATAAGGGAAAAATACATGGAAAATGAAATGAGTTTGGCGAGCGAAGCGAAGACGATCCAAGTGCAATCATCCTCGAAGAAATATCAATGATCACGGCTAGAGCTAGAACACCTGTGAAAGACAAGAGCACACACCTAGCGAGATTACCAGGTCCTCAGAGGGACGTAACAAGACACATAATATCCTGCCATATAAACTGAATAAATACTGCTCAAATAAATAAGTCAATTGAATTATAACATGGTCCAATACACACCTATTGAACTAGCTTACCATCCCCCCAACCAAATAAGAATAGGAGATGGTAAACTAATTCACGGTGATGTATCTTTCCATGCTATGAATCCAATATGGTATCCGAACTCCAACAAGGTTCAATACCTTCTCATCAAAGTAGTAAGCCACACCTACAACCAAACAAGGAAAAAATGTGACGAACTAATCTGCGACAAGTTATTGTTCCAAGCCACGGTCAGATACAAGTACCCAAACCAAGAGTACTCATACCTAACGGATAAGGGCGCCTAACCAAATCTAAGTGAATGCAGTTTTAAAAACAGTTCATGGTCGCATGACTATCGGGTCAAGTCAAGAAAATATCAATACAGTACCTCAGTAGCGAGTCACAACACCATATACTATTCCTCAGTATCGAGCGAGTCTATATCATATAGTTGTAGGACCGATTGTAGAAACGAGTTGTAAAGAGTAATACTCTAGAGGAGGGTGAATAGAGTAGGCAGCGGAAATTAACTATTTAAAAATGTTAGTAACAAGATCACAGATAATATATCAAAGATATGTAAATGAAAAATATTGAGTAGAGAGCAAACGCAAACACAAGGATGTATACTGGTTTCCCTCTGTTGAGGACTAGTCCAGTCGGAAGAACTCTAGCTTCCAGTTGAATCCACTATGGAAAATCACCACAAGTTTTCATCCGAAGTTCTTGCAACTTCTACAACGCGAGCTTTGATCCGAAGTACTCGACCAACTTCAATTGTGAAGTGTGTAACTTCAATCAAGCCTCCGATTGCAACCACTCTGAAACTTCTAGACCGTTCCGTACTGGCAAATCGACTAGAGGATTGTAACTGGCTTGGGATTTGAAAATGAAAGCTCAGAATACTTTGGAAGAAGTAGTAGGCTTATAGAGAAGAGATATAAAAGTGAATGAGTGTATTGAAATGATAGAAATCCTTCTCTATTTATAGTTTTTCTAAAGGCAGAATTCTGACAGAATTTGGACAGAATTCGGGCAGAACTCTATGAGAAAATCTCGGTAGGATCCGTAACTGCAGGAAGACCAAGTTCAAAAAGCAACGTTCACTAACCGAACTCTGGCCGAACTCTGGCCGAACTCTGGCCGAATTCTCCTTGAGTTCTGTTGGAGTTATGTCAGGGTTTTTGCAAACTGGTTTTGGGCTTTTTGAAAAAGTCAAACAGTTAGGAAGAAGTTTGGGCTTTTGTAAGTGGGCTTGTTTTTAAAATGAAAGGGTATTTTGAAAACGTTTCTTGGGTAGCCTATTTACCAGTACGATACAGTGTACATCGTATTCCTAGACTCAATAAATATGAAAAATACATTGATGAAATAGGAAACCAAGAGCCCTTTGATGACGCATTTCTTCAAATATTTGAACAGACTTGAAGATGCTTTTTTTCTTTGACGGCGGTCGTCCAAAGATAAACAGATCTGGAAATCTGAATACCTTTCGGGGGCTTCGCCCCCGAACCCCTGACGGGGGGCGCTGCGAGGACCCCCGATGCGAGGCCCCGGATAGGTCGTTAGGCGGTTCAGAGAAATCTTCTTGTATGACGCCGTCTTTGGCCCATTGCATATGTCCTGGTTTGATCATGTTTGATCATGCTTACAACATGTCTGCAAATACATGTTAGACAAACATAACAATATGATACAAGCATAGCAATATGATATAGAACATTTATGACAAAGCTAACATTAGGACAATGCTAAGTTTAAGTAGCAACATGATGGTGATTACATGAATATTAGTGATGTTATTATGTTAAACTTAATTAATTAGCCATATTCAAAAATATGATATAATCATTGGGCTAACAATAGTCTACCTATCGTTCCTCAGTAGCGAGCGAGTCTACGATAGATAGGGCGGTAGTCAACTTCCAATCATGTTCTCCCCGCCCAATGCCAACTCATAACTGCTAAGTCTTCTAGCATGCAATTCTATTAGCAGCTATTTCCTAACGCACGGCTTATACGTACCGGTGGCCAGCCAGTCACGCATGTCCGAGTTCTACATCTGACTCACAACAACGTGGTACAAATGTGTCAAGGCCTATGAATGCAACACACAAAGGTGGTCCTTTAAATCTAGGTTTAATGTGTAAGAAAAATAGTACATAGCAGGAAATATAACCGAACAGTAAGTTCTAACAGGTTATGCCATGTATCACAGTTTATTTTGTATAAAGAAAATAATGAATAATGCATGAAATATGAGCTAAAATAAATAAACAGCAAATGGCAAGGTGTCCTGCCTGGTAGTACGCCTGGTGTGCTGCAATGATCAATGTGGCACGAACTGCGACTTCAGGTAGCAACTACACAAGGTGACCTTTGATGGTGGCACAGACAGTTCCATTGGGTCCAGAAGGGTCAAATTAGTTAAGTTCGACATAAGGTAGGCTTGAATTGGCGAGGAAACATGAATAATAGGATTTAGTCATGGACGGAAGGATAGTCGAAGGAAATTTAGATAAATAAAATATATGGTTTTAGAAATTATTTTATAATACTTGAAATATAATTTATTAGCCAAAATATGCTTTCAAATAAATATCCGAAAAATCAAAAGTCGTTTTAAGGCAAAATTATAAGTTTTGTCAACATACTATTCTACGCTGAAACCTATGTCTTATAAATCAAAATATTTTAAGCGAAACAAAATACTATTAGAAAATTTATTTAAGGATAAGAAACATGTTTTGTAAAAATAATATCTTGATAAAATCTATACTTTACTGGCTATTCAAAAATTGAGAAATGTTTATACTATGTTAGAAATAATTTATATATATCACAATTTTGGAACTACATTTTTATTAGTCCAAAAATATTTTTAGGCTAGAAATTCTAAGTTACGATATTGATGAGAAATATTCCATTAGAAAAATATTTTAGAATAATACTAGAAATTTCTAAAAAATTTCAGGACTTCTAGACCAGAAATATACATATGGATGAGCCAAAGTTTATATTCATATAAAATTTGAAAAATATTTAGCCTATATATTTTATTTGATAAATATATTATTTAAATCATAAAATATCCATAATACACCCCATCTTAATAATATAACAATAATTACAAAAAAAATAATAATACTAATGAGAATAATACTAAAAATAATAATGATGCATATATATACTTACAAAGATAGAAGATACTAGAAGTAATACTGATAATAATAATAATAATAACAACAACAATAATAATAATGATAAAATAATACTAATAACAAAACAAAAACAAAACATCAATAAACAAAGAAATAAATAATTAATTAATACTCGAATCATAGCAGCAAAGCTGCTTCTTAGAAAAGAGGGGGAGGAGGCTCTTTAAAGAAAACAGAGAGGGGGAGAGAGTGTGGGAACTGAGAAGTCAAGAGAGGGAGAAAAAGTGAGGAGCGGGAGAGAGTGAGCGAGAGGGAGGCGGAGAGGGTTTGAAGCGGCAGAGCTGCGGTCGGAAGAGGGGGAGTTCGGTGGGGAGGGGCGCTCAGGCGGCTAGGGCACGCCGGCGGAGGTTTTCGGTCAGGCGGCGGCGTCGAAGGGGGACGGCGCGGCCGTCGGAGGGACAGTCGGAGAAGGGTACGACGGTTCTGGGGGTACGCCCGCGGGGATGGGTTCCGCCGGTGCACGGAGGAAGAGTCACTACGGTGGAGGGCCAGGACGGAGGTCTTGTGCGGAGAGGGAAGTCGGAGGGCTGTGCGCGGGTCGCGGCGGAGTCGGGCTAGCCGGCGGGAACGCGACGGCCTCGGGAGGAGCACTGGGTCGGTGAGGTAAGGGTTTTTATTTTCTTTTCTTTTTCCTATGTGGTGGCGATGGGGTGTGCGGGCTGCGCTGGATGTGGGCGGCCGCCAGTAGTTCATGGAGGTGGTGGTGGTTATTCCGGTGGCAGCGATGGTGGTTGTTACGAGATTTTGGCGGTGGCAATTTTGGACAGAGGGTGGAGAGGAGGTGGTCGTCGGTTGTGCTGGCGGTGATGGTCGGTGGCGATGGTGGCCGGGCTGTGCTCGGGGTGAGCATGGTGGAGATGGTGATGATGGGGGTAAGTCTCGCGGTTGTGGCTTTGATGGATTGGGGGCTGGCCATGGTGGCGGCGGGAGATCAGAAGGAGAGGGTTGACAGGGAGGAAGCTATGGCTAGGTGCAGAACGTCGTGTCGGGATTGTCGACACGAAGAGGACTGATGCAATATAGTTGTAACTATGGAATAAGATTATGGATATGGGAACACGGACACGATGCACGGCACGTTTGTGGTAGAATTTTGTGGATGGTAGAATTTTATGGATGAGTACCTGCCTATTTATAGGATGTGGGAATTTCCAGTTGGATAAGGATTATGAATATTTAAAACCCCTTAGATAATTCATTTATTTATTTTAAATCAAATTTAATAAATTTCAAAGCCAAATCTAAATCAATTTAAATCTAATTAAATTCCACCCTTTAGTTTAAAATCAATCAAATTTTAAATATAGATATTAATTTGACTATTTAAATAAATCCATAAAATCAAATCAAGATTTAAATCGCCACAAAAATTTCAAAATATATTTTCCAAAAATACTACTAATAATAATTTCAAAAATTACATTATTATTTAAAAAATAAACTAATAAATAATTATGAGATATGTATGCATAATTATTTATACAAAATTATGCTTTTCTAGTATACAATAAAATATAATTTATTATTAATAAATGTTAGAAAGAAAAGGATTAAAATAACAAACTTAGAAATTTGGTATAATGGCAAAAATAATTATTATATATATCACTTCGAAAATAGAAAATGTTTTTCTAAAATATGTACGCTCGCACATATTTGCACTCGTCGAGCAATAAAAGAAAAAAAAATCTTGCGCGTGACGTACAATACGTTATTGAGACGTACAAATACAAGAAAATTAATCGGTACCAAATTTATATATATAAGAAATCAGTAGAAATTTAGGGTTTTTACAGTTCTGACCCTCGCTATCCGCAGGTGCCGTGAATCTGGAGGAACGTGCCAGCTAACCAAAGCAACGTTTGTGTTTTGAAGCTTCGACCGTGCGTCGAAGACTTTCGCTACTCCACATTGAAGACTCTCTGTATCAGTCCAAGAAACAAGTCTCGGCATCCCTCTTTTCCAGGTGGCTGGAATACTTTTGCTGTAAATTGAGGGATATATGTATAGAACGACTATTTCATCGGCATTTATTGTATAATCGAGTCATTTTGTGAAGCCCATGTAGCATGATTGTAATAAATTCTTATAAATGATGTCTATTATCGATAAAATGAAAAGTTTCTATGCCTTAATGTGTTGTTCAATTTCTTTGCATACTCTCTAAGCTGTTGTATTTCGGATAACCTTATTACTATGCCTTGTGCGATCGCAACCTAGGTTTGCACGGCATCACGCCCGGGGAATGACTATCAATTCTTCAGAAATTGGGGCATGACATAATGGTATCAGAGCACACCTTTACGTCCTTGGCCTCTAGTTTTGAGTCTCTAGTCTCGAATCGTTGACCTTGTGTCGATGAGATGAGTTGTTCCATCCGGTGAAACCATGACATTTTCTAAAACTAACCAGAGTTGATTTTATATTCCAGAAGCTAGAGAAGCTGCGGCCATGAACGAGGAGAGTACCTCGAGCGGCTCGAGTAGCTCAAAGAATGAACCCTCGAACGCCCCTATGGAGCGGATGTTGCGTATGCTAGAGGCGCAACAACGTCAGGCCAAAGCCAACCAGTGCCAAAATGAGCTCCATTGACAGCAGACGGAGGCACGACAGACTCAATTTGAGAACCGATTCGAGGCGTAATTCAAGTTACAGCAGAAGCAGCTTGATACTCTGCAACAGATAGTCCAGACAATTATGGCCAATAACAACAATTCTGCGACAATACATGCGGCCGTGACCGAGCCTGCTGTCCGACCAATTGAAATTAAATCAGAAGTGCCCGAGCGTCTACCTACAACACCGAGAAGTTCCAACTTTGAGGAGTCAAAATTTATGAAGAATTGTCACACTTCCTTCAACGATACTAAAGATCCCTCTTTGGTGATCGACTGGTTGGAGGAGGTGGAAGGCCATTTTGAACTTCTGGGTGTCGATGACTCAAAGAAAGTCGCATGTGCACAACTTCTACTCCGATTGAACGTGCACGATTGGTGGTCTGTACAGAAGCGAGTAATCCAACGTGAAGATGAAATAACAATGATTCCTTAGACTAGATTCAGAAAGGCGTTTCTAATCAAGTACCTTCCCGCAGCCATTCGACAAGAAAAAAAGAATAAATTTATGCAGTTGAAGCAAGGAAACATGAGGTACGGTAGTACGCAGCAGAATTCAATAAATTAGCCAAATTTGTTGGAGAATTCTTGCCGACAACGGAGAGTTGCGCTAGACGGTTCAAAGTGGGTCTATGTCCATCTATTTCTGCCCATGTATCGGTGCCTGAATACAAGACCATGGGCGAGTCTCTGAATCATGCCCTCCGCCTTGAGCACCAATATCCTTCAGGAGCTGCCGACACTGAGCAAACATACAACCACAAGCGCCCTAGCCATACGGGAGGAAACAATACGAATAAGCATCCAAACAATGGCAATCAGGGCAGATACTAATGGCGAAACCCAGGAACTCGCTGCCACAAATGCAATAATTTCGGACAACATGCAAATGAATGTCATGTCTCTTAAGGTGGATGCTGGTACTGCGGTAAGGCGGGCCATCTGCGTACAAACTGCCCGACTAGAAGCCCGAACCCAACGGCGCCTCAACATTAGCAACATCGTCTAGGGAATCAGGGTCCAGCGCCAAGAGCCCAACAAACCGTGGCACAAATTGGCCAAGACCATCGCCCCAATGCCCAAGGGTGCTTCTACGCCATGACCCAAGATGAGGCATTGGCATCTGACACAGTCGTGACATGTATATTGCTTTTCAATAACAAACCTGCTCGTGTATTGTTTGATTCAGGTGCCACGTACAGTTTTATATCGGCAGAGTTTGTCGTCGAGCACAAGTTCTCGATGACACCGCTAGGCCTTGATCTTAGTATTAACTTACCGTCGGGCATGTCACTACTTTTAAAGTTAGCCTGCGGCGACGAAATCATCTGTATAGGTGGTCAAAAGGTCAGTCTTTATGTGATAGTTCTAGACATTAAGGACAACGACATCATTCTTGGAATAGATTGGCTCGGCCCATGTTGAGCCACCATCGACTGTGCCAGAAAGACGGTCACCTTCCATATACCTAGAGTGCCTAAATTCTGCTATTCGTGTGGTGAGGCGTCGTCGACCTGTATGGTGATCTCAGCAATATCTGCTCGACGGATGCTGCATTTCGGGTGTGAAGGCTATCTAGCGTCCGTTCGAGACATGCGATAGGAGGGTACAAACGCGGGTCATACCGACGTTGTGGCAGAACCGTAGGTTAACTATCTAGAACCATACTCTTTATCAAATCTCCATTACCTTATATCCCTATAGTATATGTATGTATATATATATATGCATGGCTAACTGACATTCATATATATATATATATTTATATATATATATATATATATATATATATATATATATATATATATATATATATATATGTATCAACCCCGACCCCCTTGTCCTCGTGGCAGCCAAGCTCAATGCTACTATGGTTGCTCTGTCGACTTAGAGCAAACTCGCTTTCGATAACATTTTCCAAGCGATTAAGGTGGCGAAGGATGACGTCACTCGTGTCGAGATCATCTTCGCCTCGGATAGATTGTCGGAGGCTCGTACCGCACTCAACCTAACCAAAGCACTTCTTAAGTCTCGGCTAAAGATCGAGACAAAATTCTGGAACTAGAAAGCCAGATTGACCTGGGATGCCGAGGGCGACAGAAATTTTGACTTCTTCCACGCTTGCGTCAAAGGCTGCAAAAATTAGCTCAACCTGCACAAGATTGCCAACGAGAATGGCATAATCGTCAAAGACCAGCGAAGCATCAACGTGGCTGCCGCTAACTTTTACACCAAACTATTCGCCAAAGAGGTCGTCGTTAAGGATGAGGTGTTCTTGGCGCAGGTCCCTAGCTTGATCACCGAGTGAGAGAACGTCCAGCTCCTATCCCCTCCTCCATAGAAGAAGTCAAGTCCGTTGTCTGGGCCCTCAAGGAGCACAGCACACCCGGACCAGACGGTTTCTCTGGTGTTTTCTTCCGCTCTTGCTGGGACATCATCGAATCACTTTCATGAGGCCGCTGTGGCTTTCTTTCAAGGCTCATGCTACCCGAAAGCCATCTCCCGCGCCAACCTCATCTTAATCAAAAAAAACTCGGAGACCTTCAAAGACTTCAGACCTATCAGCTTATGCACCTTCACCAACAAAATCATCTCCAAGATCACCGCGAACCACATGTCCACTCTTCTTCCCAAGATTATATCCGAGGAACAAAGCGGCTCCATCCCGGGGCGAAACATCACTGACAACATCTTGCTCGCTCAGGAAATATTTACTTGCATGAAGTTTTCGTCGGGGGGGAGAGGAGGGACATCGCCATCAAGCTAGACATGGAAAAAGCTTATGACCGCCTAGACTAGTAATTCATGATTTGGGTTTTTTGGGGGTTCGAGTTTTCGGAGAGATGGACAGATATTATCTTTAGGTCCATAAGCAACTCTTGGTTCTCCATGGTCATCAATGGACAAGCCGAAGGTTTCTTCAAATCCAGCCGCAGGGTCCGTCAGGGGGACCCTCTTTCCTCTACCATCTTCATCATCGCGGTCGAAGCGCTCAGAAGAAACCTTAATAGCATGGCTAACACCCCCAGGTTCTACCACTTTCACACCACCACTGGATGCCCTCTAATTACTCATCTGGCCTACGCCGATGACGTCCTCATCTTCTTATCCGGCAACATCGGATTGGTGGAGGTAGTCTGCAGTACGCTTGAGAAATACACTAGATGTTCAGGCCAACGTATCAACGCAGATAAAAGCGTTATCTACACCCACCACAAAGCTGATAGGAGACACTCAACCTCCCTCGCCAACCTAATCTCGTTTTCTATCGCTTACCCGATATTCTCCTACCTGGGGTGCCCGCTGGTGTACGACAAATCTAACTCGGGCATCTTCGACGGCCTGGTGAACAAAATTAAATCAAAAATTATGGGATGGTACAACGCGACCCTCTCTCCGGGCGGTAAGATAATCCTTATCAAGCATGTCCTATCCTCCATCCCCATCTACACCTTGGCAGTGTGCTCCCCCCACCCAAGAAGGTTCTATCCTCGTTAGAGTCCCTCTTCGCCAGCTTTTTTTGGGGGCATCTCGATGGCAAGGACAAGCACCACTGGGCCAACTGGGATACCATGGCCAAACCAACTGAAGCGGGTGGCCTGGGCTTCAGCAGACTAGCGTACATCATTGGCGCCTGCTCAATGAAGCTGTGGTGGAAAGTTCAATCAAAAAACTCCATTTGGACTAGATTCACGAAGGCTAGATACTTCTGTTATTCTCACCCCGCGACGGCCGAAGCCAATAATCGTTCGTCTACATCCTGGCGCCGTATCCTACACGGCCGGTACCTCGCTGAACCATTCATCTATGTCACTACCATATTTCTAGTATGAGGGTATTTTTGACAGTTTTGGGGTAATTTAAATTTATTAGAATTTATTTGAATTTTTGGGAATTTTTAGGAATTATTTTGGAATTGTTTGGACTAGGTTGACTTTGACTAGTCTTGACCCTTGTAGACTAACCTAGAAGCTAACCCTAGTTAGTATGGACTTGGTTAGGTTATGTGACTCTAGTCTAACCTAGCATGACTTAAGTTAGTGGTAATTAGTTCATTAGAAATTGAGTGAGGAGATTAGGAATTAAATGGTTTGAAAAATGGCTTGTGATTTCACAAGTCATTTTGTGACTTAACCTAATAGGACTAGCCACCTAGTGCAACCTAGCCCTAGTCTACACTTGGCCGGCCACCTTAGCTAAACCTAGGGATTCCCCCACTATAAATACCCTCCTAAAATCTAGGGTTGCCTCTATCTTAGGAAGGTTCAAAGTTCAAGAAGGTTAGTTCCTATTGTATTTTAATTCCTAGAACTCCATTCCTCTTCCTTTTTCATTCTAATTTATTCCATTAGGTTCTAATATACCCATTCTTGCTGTTGTTAAGGTTCCATCTCAGTTTGATGTGATTTGAGTGGATTGGGACATCAAGAGGAAAGCTAGTGATTGGGGGTTTTTCTTGAAAGTTCAACAATAGGTAACTTTCTCATTTCTCCATAGATTTTTGATTTATCTACATGGTTAGGAAGCCCTAGGAGTCCCCTAAGTGTCTGCATTGGAGTCGTGTCGGGTTTTGTGAGTTTTGTGTCTGTTTGGACACGTATCAGAGTCGGCCTTAAGGTGTTTGTCGAAATGCCTCAAAGGGCATTTCGATATGGTTTGTGCAAAGTTTTTAAATAGAAATTAGGGTTTTGATTTTGCCTGTGGGTTTCTAGCATCTGTGTTTGGTTTTCATGTCATGTCAGTCCTAGGGAGACACGCGGACACACGGTGCACACACGCGCGCGTGCGCGCTACAGTCTTCCCCTGCTACTCGGGGGCTGTAGCGGACACAACACGTATTGTATCGACACAAAACTTGACACGTGGCATGGGGCCATGACTGACATCCCGTGTGTCCAGTCCCACGTGTCCCCGTGTCGTATCGAGGGAGAAAATCGATAGTACACGTGTCGTGCACTGTGTGTTTCCAGTGTTCATATATTTGTGTTCCTGTGTAAACTGTTTTGGTGTTTTAAAGCCAGTTTAATTCGATTAGATAAATACAATGTGTGTAGTTAATCTCTGTTATATATTAGTTTCATGATTAAGTCATTCTTTATGTAGAAGTTTGGTTTCGAATGTTGGTATAAGGATATTCTGATACCAACCTTTTCCGATACTGTTTTTCCAATTTTTCTAATGATCAAATTACCTGTTGCTCTATGTTCTTCACTGTAAATTTTTCCCCCCACATGTTTGTTAGAGCATATGTGGTTTAGTTTTGCAATTAAATTGGTTTTATGGTATGTGGTTGAAATTTGAGCATTTGACTTGGTTCAAATGATTTGGGACTGTTGAACCCCCTTCCTTTTCAAACTGTAGATTGAATGGTTCCTAAACAACCCTGAGTTTCCTTTCTAAACCTGAGAATGATGTTGGGTGTTTTCCCATGTTGAATAAACTGATAAGAGTGGACTGCTTTGTTATAGCTAAACCTCAGATTTTGTAGTTGGGAGTTTAACAGTTGTTGTATTTTTCATATCTGAGTTGAACTCAGACTCCTGGACATTTAACTGCTGTCCAATTCCAAAGCAAGACTGTTTTTTGTCTTAATAACCTAACCACCCAAAAAACTGAGAATACTTGTACACTGTTTCATTGATTTCTTTCTTTTGTTTTAGCATATAGCTGAGTTTCACTGTTAACTAAAGGTTCACATGAGCTGAACCTGAGTTCCCTTCACTGGTTTCCTTCTCTTGAATTGACTGAAACAGTGATTCACTAGTTCCCTTCTCTTGAAACAGTGATTCACTAGACATTTATTTAGTGAATGCCTGAACCTGAGTAGGGACTGAAACCTGGGACTGATTCCAGTCTCCAGGAGCAGTGACTTGGGGATTCATTCCCAGGTTGCTTGACAATTGATTTTTCCTTTTCAATAGTTTGCAATGCTTCACACTATTTGAAATCTGAGATCAGGATTTCATATTTAGTATTTGGTTTGATTTAGTTACTGACTTAGGGTTTTTATGAACTGAGCTTTTGATCAGAAAAATTCCTGAGATTGATTTGAAAACTGAAATCTGAATATAGGTTTGAAACCTGGAAATGTTAAGACTGTGGGACTGTTTTGGTATGAATTGGTTTCCTCCCCGTTCCTATACACCATCACTCATTTCACACATCACTCTCTTGACACAACATTTATCACACACACAGTCCTACCCTCTCTTTCATATACACACATGTATGACACATCGCACAAATCTGAGAATCACTTAGATTTAACACATCACTCTTTCCATGTTCACACACACACACACTTACATGTGTCACATAGCCCCTACTTACTAGTTCCTTCCCTCTCAACTCTCTCCCTATATATAATGCTCTATATATATATGTTGTACATATAGGTGTAAGCCTTTATTCTTGTATATTTATGAATTTCATGATAGATAGCTAAATATGATGTTGCCTATGATGTGTGGTTGTTTGCTTGGCTTGTATAGCCTTGGAATGATGTGTGTTGTCTAGTATAGACTTGTTAGAGCCTAGAATGACTTGTTAGACCTAGTTAGTTGAGTTTAGACTATTTTGACCATAGTTGACCTAGTTTGACTAGTGCAGTTGACCAGAGTTGACGAAGGGTTGACTTTGGCCTAGTTTGACCTAGATTCATGTAGAATGCATAGTAGGACTTCATTATACTATTCTGGACTTTTTTGACTTGTGCTGTTCTGATTAGGAGCCAGACACCACTCCTCGGACAGTACCTTCATATTGGACACTCAGATACCAGGCGAGTACATTCTCTGATCATTTCATATCCTGCTTAGAATTATTTTCTGCATTAAATTACTTTACTTGTACTGTTACGTTGGTCACACGGATTAGTACTATACGGATCCCTTCTTGAGATATTATCCTTAGGGAGCATCGGGTACTACATGTTCTGTGTGTTTCACTTACATGACGTATCACAATGCTTTATAGGTTCTTTGATCACTTGTGACATATACCCTTATGATCACAGAGTCTCCTAGAATCTCTTATCCCATTTACTGGGTATCCTAGAATCTCCTAGAATCCCCATTCTTGGGACTACTATGTACCACCCTTCGGGGGCTTACCACCCTTCGGGGGCTATTACATAGAATCATAACATAACCTGTTTGGATCCTTGTGTACTGATTGGGGGTACGGGAGAGTAGAAGTAGACATGTGAATACTATCCAAGTAGTGTAGTATCAGAATCTCTTCTATAGTGTAGCATCAGAATCTCCTATGCCATTTACATGTCTATATTATACTCTGACTCACTAGCCACATGTTAGCTCTCTATTTATAGTAGATATTTTTATTATAGCTTTTTCTCTCTGTTTACATACTGCACTTCTTTCAGTACTTGTATCTTACTTTACTGCATGATTATATCTTCTAACCCGCTATGAACTGTTGAGATGTACTGTACCTGCTCCTGTCCTGACTGGACCTGTTGAAAATATTACAGAGGACGAGAAGGAGGCCTGCCTGGACACTTTCTACGGGGCAGCCTTAGATGACACCTGCGAGCTGGACCCTCAGGAGGACCCAGCTCTAGCTGAGGATATCACACCGATTGCCTAGACTAGATTAGTTAGGCTTATCTTCTTTTATGTAGTCTTGAGGCATGTTTTAGCTAGACTTTATTTGGAGTTCAGAGTTGTGTATATATTCTTTCATTCTGTATCTGAGACCATATACTTTTGGATATTGCTGGGATTATCTTAGACTACTTTTTATTTATTTATTTCCTTGAGTTCTATTTCATATCGTGCTATCTCTTCCTTAGTTGTGATTGAGTTTATTACTGCTATGTAACCCCCATTCGGGGAGTATAAACTGTTTAGAGATATATTGCTAGATGATTGTTGACCTATGACAGCGTTCTACCGCCGACACTGCGGCGTAGGCTGGACGTACCCACGTCTCGTGCCCTTACTCTAGTGTGCGGGTCGTGACACATTTTTAGTGGTGGCCCATGCAGGTCTAGACTAGAAGTATAGTGGTATTCGAATTAGAGTATCTCTACAGCCTGCAGTAGGATATATGACATTAATTTTAAGGTACTAAATCACTTTAGGAAAAAAAACTCTTTTATTGCCATCTAAATCCATATTGCCAGCTGATCCCTTGAATTATAATTGTCCGCCTTTGTTATTTCCCTTCTTTCTCAGAAATTGATACTCTTGTTTGTCTATCTTCAGGATGGTAGAGACTCGATCGCAGGGTGGCATTCATGAGGATGCTATAGAGGGGACTGCTACCTCTCAGCCAGTACGGCGAGGCCAGGGGACTGCAGCTCCTGCCACCTCTGCTCGTATTGAGACCTCGGTAGTAGCAGCAGGGGGTATGCCTCCACCGGCTCGGAGGCAGGACCCGGTCATTCCAGAGGATCCTTTCCAGCACCCGTCGCCTCCAGGATACGTAGACGCAGCGCAGATATTTGCGTACTTCCAGCAGTTCATGGACAGGCAGCAGGCTCGACAGGACATGGGCATGGAGCTGGCCCTTACGACTGTCGCAGCTCGACCAGTGGTTCAGCAGCCGAGGACACCGGGGATCGAGCAGTTTCAGAAGATGAGCCCCAGAGACTTTCTGGGGACAGAAGGGATCCTATATGCCGATAAGTGGATCGAGCATATAGAGGAGATCTTCCGCTTGGCCAGGATACCAGCAGATCTTCAGATCGAGGCCGCAGCTAGCCGGATGCGAGATCTTGCTCGCACCTGGTATCAGTCAGACCCCAGGGTGGGGGTACCTGGGCAGACTTGGAAGCAGTTCAAGGGCTTCTTCAAGAAGAAGTTCTTCCCAGATTCAGTACTCAGAGCCTTGGAGTCGCAGTTCGAGAGCCTAGTCCAGGGGAGTCTCTCAGTGGAGGAGTACGCCGGGGAGTTTGGCCGCTTCGGCAGGTTTGTAGAGGGCTTGAGCGAGACGGCGAAGGCACAGAGGTTTCGGAAGGGCCTAGTCAAGAAGGTCAAGTCCTTGACCAAGGGCAACCGGGATGCTACGTTCGAGGAGATCTTGACAGGAGCCTTGCAAGCAGAGGATGATCTTGAGCTTAGGCTCAAGAGGGGGCGAGACCCAGTTGGAGGCAACAGTAGCGGGGGCCAGGCCAAGAGGCCCCATTTTCAGTACCAGTAGTTGAGGCAGTTTTAGCTGCAGCCGATCCAGCAGAGGCCAGTCCATCAGCAGCAGCAGCCGAGGCAGCACCAGCAGGGCCAGAGACAGGGTGGTACTTGTGCCTACTGCAAGAAGCCTGGGCACGTCTTCAATGAGTGCCGGAAGAGGCTGGGCCAGTACCTGGTGTGTGGCGCAGCAGACCACCAAATGAGGGAGTGCCGTATGGGACGAGCAGTCCAGGGAGCAGCAGTCAGAGCTCCAGCAGGCCAGCAGAGGGGACCAGCCCTGCCGACGCAGCAACAGAGGTTTATCCAGCACCAGCAGCAGGCCAGGAGAGGCCAGCAGGGACGAGCTTTCGCCATGGCAGCTGGAGATGCAGAGGTGATAGGAGAGCTGATTGCAGGTTCGATTCTACTCGACTCCAGTCCAGCATTTGCATTATTCAATTTCGGTGCTTCGCATAGATTCATATCAGTATCTTTTGCGATTAGACACGGTATCATAGCTGAATCATTGCCTAGGACTTACAAGATCATGACTGGGCGTGGCATTATCCTCGTGAGTGATGTTTGTAAGGGTCGGAGAGTAGTTTTAGGAGGCCGTGAGTTGGAGGTGAGCCTGCTCGTAATGCCATTGCTGAACTACGATATAGTACTGGGCATAAATTGGTTGAGCAGACACCATGCCAGCATTGATTGCAGAGGGGGTAGAGTTCTTTTCAGAGCGCCGGGGGAGCCAGAGTTTGAGTACTCCAGACGTCAGGCAGAGCAGAGCAGCGGAGCCTTCTGTGAAGTCTCGGTCGAGGAGCAGACGATTCCACACCCCTTGATAGCATATTATATGGATGTTTTCACAGAGGAGTTGTCGGGATTGCCACCAGACAGAGACATAGAGTTCTCGATAGACTTGGTTCCAGGAGCGGAACCCATCTCTCAGCATGTCTATCGGGTGAACAACAGTGAGCTGGTGGAGCTGAAGAAGCAGGTGGATGAGCTACATGACAAGGGCTTCATCCGCTCGAGTTCGTCGCCATGTGGTGCACCAGTGTTGTTCGTGCCGAAGAAGGATGGGTCAGTACGCATGTGTATTGACTATAGGGCACTCAACAACCTTACGATCAAGAACAAATACCCACTGCCGCGAATCGACGATCTATTTGACCAGTTGAACGGAGCTCGGGTATTTTCCAAGATTGATCTGAGGTCGGGATATCACCAGGTGAAGGTGAAGAGGGAGGATATTCCCAAGACCGCTTTCAGGATGCGGTACGGGCAGTTTGAGTTTTTGGTTATGCCGTTTGGGCTAACCAATGCACCAGCAGTGTTTATGAACCTTATGAATAAGGTATTCCACCAATATCTGGATCAGTTTGTGGTGGTATTTATTGACGACATCTTGGTATATTCCAAGACTGAGGAGGAGCACGAGGAGCATTTGAGGATCGTGCTGGAGACTCTCAGGAAGGAGCAACTTTACGAGAAGCTCTCCAAGTGTGAGTTCTTCTTGGACCGGGTGGACTTCTTGGGGCATGTGGTGACTGGAGATGGTACCTCAGTTGACCTCAAGAAGATTGTAGCAGTTGAGGCATGGGCAGCGCCGACTTCAGTTGCAGAGATCAGGAGTTTTCTGGGGCTGGCAGGATATTATCGAAGATTTGTGCAGGATTTCTCCCGGGTTGCAGAGCCGTTGACTCGGTTGACCCGGAAGGATGCTGAGTTCGTTTGGTCAGAGGAGTGTCAGGCAGCTTTTAATGAGTTGAAGAAGCGGCTTACGACAGCTCTGATTCTGACATTGCCTTCAGGATCAGGTGGTTTCACTATTTATAGTGATGCTTCAGGGAAGGGGCTGGGTTGCGTCTTGCAGCAGCATGGAAAGGTGATTGCCTATGCTTCCAGGCAATTACGTCCCCATGAGACGAACTACCCTACCCACGACCTGGAGCTGGCAGCAGTGATATTTGTTCTGAAGCTGTGGAAGCATTATCTGTATGGTGAGAGGGTAAAGATCTTCACAGATCACAAGAGCTTAAAGTATGTGTTCACTCAGAAGGAGTTGAACATGAGACAGCGCAGATGACTAGAGTTGATGAAGGATTTTGACATCCTACTTCAGTACCACCCCGGGAAGGCCAACGTGGTTGCCGATGCCTTTAGTAGGTATCCGACAGCCATGTGTTTGACCATGGATCGACATTTGCTTGCCGACTTGGAGAGCCTTGGGATTGAGTTGATCGTGCCCGGAGTGCAGATGCAGTTATGGGGGATGCAAATTCAGTCAGACTTGGTGGAGAGGATCAAGTCGGCACAGTTTGAGGATGTTGCTCTGCGATGTCTCCGAGAGCAGGTTCGAGTAGGATTGCTGGTGGGCGAGTTTTCTCTTGCAGAGGATGGTGCCTTGAGGCACGGTTCCAGGTTATGTGTGCCCAGCAGAGATCTCAGGGAGCAGGTTATGCATGAGGCCCACAGATCTCAGTACTCTATACACCCGGGTGCCAACAAGATGTACCGAGATCTGCAGGAGCATGTTTGGTGGTCAGGGATGAAGCGGGAGGTGGCTCGCTTCGTGGCTAGGTGCTTGGTCTGTTAGCAGGTCACGGCAGAGAGACAGAGGCCCGGTGGATTATTGCAGCCGCTGCCCATTTCCGAGTAGAAATGGGAGCATATCACGATGGACTTCGTTTCAGGATTGTCGGGTACTCCAGGAGAAAAAAGACACGATTTGGGTCATCGTTGACAGGTTGACCAAATCGGCCCATTTTTTGCCATTCAAGGTGGGTACGTCTACAGAGAGGCTGGCGGAGATGTATATACGGCAGATAGTCAGGATTCACGGAGTTCCAGTCAGCATCGTCTCAGATTGGGATAGACGTTTTACTTCCCATTTCTGGAGGAGTCTGCAGACCAGCTTGGGCACTCAGCTCAAGTTCAGTACTGCATACCACCCCCAGACGGACGGACAGTCAGAACGGACTATTCAGACACTTGAGAATATGCTACGGACGTGCGTCCTGGACTTTGGAGGTTCCTGGAAGGTTCACCTTCATTTGGTGGAGTTTGCTTACAACAATAGTTTCCAGGCCAGTATTGAGATATCACCTTTCGAGGCTCTGTACGGGCGTAGGTGTCGTACACCCTTATCCTGGAATGATGTTGGTGAGCGAGCTTTACTGGGGCCAGAGATGGTTGTTGATGCAGCCAAAAAGGTGAAGCTCATCAGGGACAGACTTCGCGTGGCGCAGGATAGACATCGGCACTGGGCCGATAGCCACCGGAGGCCCTTGGAGTTTGAGGTACAGATTAGAGTAGGATTAGATTTAGGTTTGTTTGTTTGTGATTTTTGATCATGTTTGTTTATTATAATTAATTGAGACCTTGCTTGTAATTAGGTCGGAGACAAGGTTTTCTTGAGGATATCTTCGACTCGTGGTACGATACGTTTTGGTGGAGGCGGGAAGCTTAGCCCGCGCTTCATCGGCCCTTTCGTTATCAGCGGGAGAGTCGGTGACGTTGCATACAGGCTAGACTTGCCGCCTGTACTAGTGGGGGTCCACAACGTATTTCATGTATCACAGCTGAGACGGTACATGGCTGACCCTAGCCATGTGCTCGATCATTCAGAGATAGAGGTTGGGCCTTCTCTCAGTTATCCAGAGCAGCTAGTGGAGATTCTGGATCGACGGGAGAAAGTTCTGTGGAACCAGGTGATACCCTTGGTACGCGTTGCATGGAGGCATCATTCTCCAGGAGAGTCTACCTGGGAGCGGGAGGATGAGATGCGCGAGCGCTACCCTTATCTTTTTAGACCGTGAGGTATGCTTTCTATCCTTCTCATCAGTTGTATTTCATCTATCAATTTCGAGGACGAAATTCTTTTAAGGATGGTAGATTTGTCACTACCACATTTCTAGTGTGAGGGTATTTTTGACATTTTTGGGGAAATTTAAATTTATTAGAATTTATTTGAATTTTTGGGAATTTTTAGGAATTATTTTGGAATTATTTGGACTAGGTTAAGTTTGACTAGTCTTGACCCTTGTAGACTAACCTAGAAGCTAACCCTAGTTAGTATGGACTTGGTTAGGTTATGTGACTCTAGTCTAACCTAGCATGACTTAAGTTAGTGGTAATTAGTTCATTAGAAATTGAGTGAGGAGATTAGGAATTAAATGGTTTGAGAAATGGCTTGTGATTTCACAAGTCATTTTGTGACTTAACCTAATAGGACTAGCCACCTAGTGCAACCTAGCCCTAGTCTACACTTGGCCGGCCACCTTAGCTAAACCTAGGGATTCCCCCACTATAAATACCCTCCTAAAATCTAGGGTTGCCTCTTTCTTAGGAAGGTTCAAAGTTCAAGAAGGTTAGTTCCTATTGTATTTTAATTCCTAGAACTCCATTCCTCTTTCTTTTCATTCTAATTTATTCCATTAGGTTCTAATATACCAATTCTTGCTGTTGTTAAGGTTCCACCTCAGTTTGATGTGATTTGAGTGGATTGGGACATCAAGAGGAGAGCTAGTGATTGGAGGTTTTTCTTGAAAGTTCAACAATAGGTAACTTTCTCATTTCTACATAGATTTTCGATTTCTCTTCATGGTTAGGAAGCCCTAGGAGTCCCCTAAGTATCTGCATTGGAGTCGTGTTGGGTTTCGTGAGTTTCGTGTCCGTTTGGACACGTATCAGAGTCGGCCTTAAGGTGTTTGTCGAAATGCCTCAAAGGGCATTTCGATATGGTTTGTGCAAAGTTTTTAAATAGGAATTAGGGTTTTGATATTGCCTGTGGGCTGGTAACGGCAGCTCGTCGCTGCGTCATGAGCCCTGGCTCGACAATGTCATCCTTCAACCTTCCGTAATCTCCCCCTAATTGCACCATCTGAGACTTATGGGACAGCGACTCTGGGTGATGGGACCGGGCCAGAGATTGGCTGGGAACGGTGGTGTCGGCTGACCTTGCCGCTGCAGACGTCCAGCTCATTGATATCCCCGGCGCTCTAACATGGGCTGCCATGCCCGGTGGCACCTTCACGATGGCCTCCGCCAGGCTCATTGTGAGAGGACCTGATGGTCCTTCACCGCTGATCGTACCTTTCTGGCACTCTTGTATCCCCAACAAATGGTCAATCCTCATCTGGAGAGCTCACCGCAGAAAGCTTCCCACCGATGGCTCCTTTACCTCCATCGGCTACAGCCTTGCTTCTAAGTGCCATTGCTGTAATTCGTGCCACTCAGAAACCGCCGAACACGTCCTGTTATCCGTCGACCTTGCCACTCAGATGTGGTCCAGCCTCCCATGCCGTTGCGGACTAGAGCACCGTGTCCGGGGCTTCAACGATCTCCTCGCCAGCTGGGGCAAATCTCATGGCCTTCGGATCGTCGCGGCCGCCGGAATTTGGGCTCTCTGGAAGAACAGAAACAAATATCGATATGAAGGACACCAATAGAACCCCACTTAACTGATCTGGGAGGTTCTCCGTCAGAGTCTCAAAATCAGCAGACGCTGCACACACTCTCTAGACAGCTTCTGGATAGCGCTGTCCTAATCTTCGGTCCGGATCAGCTAGTCTTTTTGGCTGCTTCTGACCTCCTTTTGGCTTTTATTGTCTTTTTTGCGCTGGTCGCTTTTACTTGTATAGGCTTCGACATTTTGCGCCTGATACATCAATAAAGCTCCTCCTTATATATATATATATATATATATATATATATATATATATATATATATATATATATATATATATATATATATAGTGCGGAAAAAAAAAATATATATATATATATAGTGCGGACATGATCCGCACGAAGAGTCCGAAGCGACATGACGACCGGCTAAAAATCGTGTATGGGGAGACACACGATTTAACTGAACTCCCACGTGCTGGAATATATATATATATATATATATATATATATATATATATATATATATATATATATATATATATATATATACACCACATCTCTAAAGTACATCTTATGATACCATCAAACTTACGAACAACTACTATAATCTCGCATAATATATGTATGAGGCTGCCTTATCAAAGGCTTCACTAAAAGACTGATACCTCAATGCCAAATTCCACAACCAACTGATACTACCCAGATGCAATGGACAGAACCTTAAACTCATCCCCAAACATGGACTGAACAGGTTGTATCATATCTATTGCTATAAACTGAAGCAAGGGTGAATTCTCAGGTCTGAAGATTCAAATGTTGAAGACTGATAAAAGGATGTGAAGACTGAGCAAGTGAGGTACTGAACCTAAAGTTCAAATCTGAACCAACTTCTAAGGGATGTGGATAGAACAAGAATACTGCATAGGACTTGCACATATGCCATGATTGAACAAAAATAAATGGGCTGCAAAGGAAAGACATGAAATGATCAAGGCATGGACTAATACTTTCCAAGTATCAATAGTCGAGGCTGTATCCTAGCATATTCAAAAGTGGATTAGTAACAAGGTGAGAAGTGGACTAAAGGCTCTAATCGAAGGGGCAGAACAACTCAAATGTAGGACCAAAAAGATGCAAGGCCTGAACATTAGGTTGCAACTGACACAACAAGGATCTGAACCAAGATATCCCATACAATTGTCTGATACAAAATATATATAGGACATTCCAAATCCAACTGAGCATCAACAAGGAAATACCAAACATGAGGCTCGACTGCTCAAAGATGTCTAGGTATCTACTGAACTCAAGCTCAAGGGACAGGGAAGGACATATGCCAACCTACTAGCTAAGAGGCTAACAACAAACTGAACAACTAGAGTGCAGGATACTCATATATACAGGACAGGGCATTCACATAATGTATGACTGAATCAAAGATTGAAAAGAATTGAATCTGTAACATGCATGGCATTACAAGGTAGTAGGACAGATACATATGGCAGAGCAATTTGTATGGTTGTTACAACAGATGCAGGGCATGGCAGAACAAATATAGGTAATGCAGTGCAGTATACTAACTGGACAGATCAATATGTAGGCTGCATACTCAATGCAAGTAGTAGATATAATGAAGGAGCAGTATACAGATTGGGTCTGCACAATGAAATATGGACATGTCAGTGAAGTTCCAAAGGTATTCACATGTCTATATGTGAATTGGTATATATGTCAAATGATTGCACCCATCCATTAATATGGACATAACAACAAACAGTGAACAATAAAGATATGAAGACTTAAAATCAATGCAGCAGTGAACTAATGCAAGTTAGGATATTGATCCATAGATATCCTAAACTGAGCACAATAGCAATGAAATGCCTAAATAGAACAAAGGGACACGGCTAATAGGATGTTCAAGTAAAATGGACAGAACATGTAAAGCAGTGAACTAATATTTCAAACCAAAGCTCCACATTCATTTAACTATCCAAACCATCTCTAAACCACTAAGTAACACCCCACAATAATAAATCAATATATAATCAATAGAACAACTATCGCTAAAACTGAAATTAGAATGTTAAATGCCCTATTGGCCATTTCATCAAACACTTGGTGTGTGTATTCGATACGGTGTGATACGTCCGTGATGCACACTCCAAATGGATCCAAAAATGACCCAAGACATTTCTAATGTCAAGGGGGATCCTAAATGAATGCATCTACACTAATGAAAAAAATTTAGAGGGTTTAGAGGGCTCTTACTACTTGGGAGATGGATTTCCAAGAAAAAAAATTCCTAGATCTAGATCTCCACCAAGCTCCAAGGGCCAAATTGCTCCAAATGCTCCCAAGCTAGTCAATAGAGTCTTCCTCTCTTCAAGGGGAAGAGTTTGCAATTGATTTGAGGGAATTTGGACTCAATTTGGGAGATAAAGGAAATTTGGGAAAAGAACTCAAATTAGGGTTAGGGTTTGTAATAAAAGGGGAAGAAGGAAATGTTGCTATTAATAGCAAGGAGGAGGGTCACATGTGGCTGTCCATAGGGATTTCTAGGGTGTAGTTTGGGTGCAAATGTCTAAAGCCTTCCTATTTGTTATGTAAAGCCCTTTAAGGAAAGGCCCATTCTAACTTGTTGATTTTAGCCTACAAATAGATTATAAGTGGTTTCTAGCTATATTAAAGTCTAACCAACTAACTAGAATACCTATAAAGTTGTCTAATCTTACTAACTAAATTTTTTTGGTCATGACTAACTTCTAATCAATGTGGTTCTAAGGTTAACCAAAACATTATACTTACACAAAGTATTAATTAAAAGATATTTAAAATAATCAAAAATTTATAAATTACCAAAATATTCTTATTCTAGTAAGTGGTAATAACACAAGCATTTAGTTCAGTTCTAGTTTTGGAAGTGAACACTACTTCCAAAAATTTACTCACAGTAGGCAGTTGCTACCAATCTAGCTAAGCCATCATCCCTTTTTGAATCGATCTAGTTCTACACATATGTATGACTTTCTTTCCATCAACAATTTTGGGATGAGCCAATCATTTAGCTATACCAATATGGTTAGCGGTTGGCTAACTTGTACTTCCAATCTATTCGTATAGGAACTAGAAAGCACGAAACTTCAAAATCAATGCCACACATCTGATGCATCAAAAAGTCATATGGAGACATTAAAGTTGAAGTACTGCTCGTGTCGGGGGGTCATATGGAAAACTCTAGGTCTGATGAAACACTTTTGAATTTTTTTTATTCTGCTCTCTGCAAATATAAAAGTGATTTAAAATAACACATGAGAATTTAATTCTTTTATCCTCAGAAGTCAAAATGTAGTTTAGATGAGGTAGTCTGCAAATTTTTTCGCTCCATACTACAAATATATATGACTTTAACACTAAAAATTTCACATAGTTATTTTCATATTATTTTTTTCACTTTCTATGAGTATTTCTATGTGATTGTGTCATTTAAAGTATGGTTTGATGATTGCTAAACTTGAGGTTGAGTATTGCGTATATAGAACTCAGCTAGAGTTCTGTCCCAGATAGAACTAGGACCGAACTATGTTCTCCCCATTAACAGAAACCATAATTTGGCTCTTATCTTCCTGTAGACTAAGCGCCAATGTTATAATTTTGAACATTATGGGACATAACTCGGGCCGAACTCTGCCCACAAAAAGCCTATAAATAGAGATAAAATATATACCATTCTCACTCACTCACTCTCACCTTCTTATATTCTATTGAGTACTACATGTGCTTTAAACCTTCTCCATTCCCAAGATTGCTCCCAGGCCTTTTAAGTGCCTGTGTGGTTTCGATCTAGAAGTTTGCTCGAGTTGTAAAAAGCTTGAAAACAAGTTCGTATTTCATTCAAGTCTGAAGTTTTCATGCTCTTCGTATCAAAGCGCAAAATGTCTGTACGAAGTTGCAAGCCTTCGGTTCAAAACTTGAGTTTTCACTGATAGTGGATTAACATCGAGCAAGATTTTTCGAGACGGTATTAGTCCTCTACGAGGGAAACCAGTACAAATTTTGGTGTTTGCGTTTGCATCTCTAAACTCTGTTTATATCCCATATATCTGTGTTTTATTGCTTTAATTATTTAGGTAGGACACTGCCTTCAAAATTTTGTTAGGGGATTATTGACACGCTGTGCTCTATTCACCCTCCCTCTAGAGTAGCCTAGTGATTTACATAGCTCTCTACAGAAGAGTACAGTCCCGGAGTTTACACAAAAGTTGCATCAGTTGAGGAAGTCGAAGTCTACTTTGAGGAGTACTCCTAAGCTGTCGCATGACTCCCACTTTCTTATCTAGATAGTTGATATATGAATTTCATTATCTTCCAACATCTTCTTCTATTTCAGTAATTGTAGTAGCAAGTTTGTTCCCATTAGACTCATACTGATTTGTGTTTTCCATTATTGTCTATTATTCACCGTTTAATTTTAGTCATATATGTTGTTAGTTCTTGCTTCTTTTATGGATGGGATTAGTTTACTTGTGTAACACCTACTATTCGTGTATTGGAATTTCACTAGCATGCATAAAGCAGAGTACGCTTTGGTAGAAACAATAGGGTTGGATCTCCAAATAGTCGTATTAGTTGGTCATTGCCATGTGATCTGGTCCAATGTCTTTTGGGACGTGAACGTTTAAAGTGCACATTGCTCCAGCACCACTTATGAATTTTCTGTATCCAACACGAACATTTAAAGTGCGTCATCAAAATGTAACTTTGCTTCCTTTGTCCATGCAAGATCTTATTCCGAGACGGAACTAGGGTCCTTTGTAAAGGACTTCTCTAAGAAATTGTGACAATAATAAATACTTGTGGGATTTCAACTTAGCCCACTAAAGAAACTCCTATCATACAAATTCCTTGAGCTAACACACCACACATATACAAGTCAATAAAAAATAATCAAATATTAAAATACACACATATTAGAATTGTTCCAAAATGGAATAGTACGTAGGACCGAGTTTAGTGGACTAACTCTAAGAAATGATTCATCCACATGTTTCTTATGTGAACAAAGATTGAGCCCGTTTTGCTGCATATATTGTAAATCCATGCTTTTGAAACTCCTTATTTTGACTCAAGTTTGCATGTTATGAATAGTTGGTACGTTCATATGGTCATATAGTGGCTATTTATGTCCTCACAAGTATGCATTTGACACAAGTATCGTAGAATGGACGCAATAATTTTGTACCTCAAATTGGGCATCACTTATCCAAAGCCATCTAATTTCAGGTGGTGGGGAGGTTACTTAACTCCAAGTTGGAGACTAAGCTGATCTGTCAAGATACAAATGAACATAGATGTTGCCGACGTTTCCAGACGCGGAGAGCGGCTTATTGCTTCTGTAAAATTAAATTTGAATTTTTTCCTATTCGGACCCAGGTTGATATGATGGAAACAAGGGAGTGTTTTGCATATGAAATGTGTTTTTTGTGTAGAAATTATGCATGTCCCGGTGAACAATATATCCACATAACATAATATATTTAAGAATAGGTCAGTATATTTTTCGGATATATATTTTTTTATTATTTTCTGTTATGTTTTTCCACTCATTTTAAAGCTTTTTTTTTTTCCAGTTGTCTTCAAGAATTTCTTTTCTTTTTTATGGTTTCTTTTTCATTTTTTGTTTCATGTAAATTATTTTTCTTTTTTAAAATATCTATTTTTACTAACTTTTTTCTCCTTCTTTCTATTTTTTAATCTTTTTTATTTGTTTTTTGGAGTTTAGTTTTTTTTTTTTTCGTTTCTTTTAAATTAACTGTAGTACCCCGTCCCTACATCGTGCCTCGTTCCCGTCCACTGGGTGCGCGAGAAAGGAACACTGTCGCTATCGATTCGGTCGGGACCGATAGGTCGGAAACGGCCGAATCGGTCGAACGGGAACGGTTGAATTAAGATCCATTCCCCGTTACGGAATGCCTTCTTCGGAATCAAGTCCCATATTCAGCGGGTTGCACTTCAAGGATTGGCTCTGCGGCTGAGTCGGGAGAGACCTCCCGTTGCTCTGGTTTTCATGCCGCGCTTGATTTGGCTTTGGTTTTCGGGAATGCGTTTCATGAATGTTTTCGATGGGTTTTCATAACTTGTGTTTTTGAGCTTCGCATTTATATCGAAATTCCATGAATTACACAGTGTTCTAATCAGTTACTTATGCGATTGCAGATGATCGCGTAGGTGAAGTCAGCGCAGCCAACCAGTCCCTCGCATGAAGCACGTCTAAGGCGAGTGGCTGACCTCTTTCGTCTCGACCCTCTGTTTCAAAATTAATATTAAGTTAAATGAAATGCTTATCATCAGAGTGTAGAATCAAAGAAATCATGGTACGATTCTGCACGAAACACTTGCTATCAAACTGTCGATATTGAAAATGGAAAACGTGATTTCTTATGCAATTCCACTTAGCCTATGCAAAATAATGAATGAATCAATTAACGTTTATCGCAACGATAGGGCTAAGTGAGTAAATTGACTAAGCTTAAAAGAAAGGCTAAGTTTTGCAACTAAAAGAGAAAGGATAAGGTTCTATAAAAGAGAGAGCATTTTTCAAGACTCTGCAAAAAATGGTCATTGGACAACTTGTCGACAATGTGTAGTTTCCTCGAACGGTTGCCTAGGCCAAGGAACCGATTCGGCCCGGAAGGAACGAGTATAGCAAGCGCCAGCCTTACATCGGCGTGGGTTATCCGGGAACTTTCTTACAGGGCCTGCTACCCACCGCGAAAGGGTCGCCGTCTAACCTAACTATATCCGTGATGGCTTGACATTGCCAGTGACCTTCACATCCCTTCACTACTTGAACTAATGCACGTGCCACTGTAGAAGCATGGAAAATATGGGGTTCATGCGGATCACATTTACAAAGCCAACCGCATGAGTACTTTGGGCCAAGTTGGTCCGCAGAAGGAAGAGCCGCATGACAGACTCGGCATGCCCCTGCGGCCCATCTTTTCTGTCTCTAATTATATTAAAAAGCGACCAAACTGATTTGGGCCGCAGAAGGAAGAGCTACTTATGCGGCCAAAGCTGATCAGCTGCAGAAGCCTCTTAGACAAAGTTAAAAAACTCTAATAAAGCTGTCAACTCTGTCAAAACTGACAACTCTGACACATCCTGACGAAAAGAAGATAAGACGTGACCTTTCGAAAAAAGACAAAAAAATGTCATTGTAGAAGCATGAAAAATTTTCAGCAAATGAAGCCCCATGCGTCTAAGTCAGTGTAGCTCCATGCGCCCAGTCAGTGAAGCTCCATGCGCCTAAGTCAGTGTAGCTCCATGCGCCCAGTCAGTGAATCTCCATGCGTCCAAGTCAGTGAAGCTCCATGCGCCCAGTCAGTGAAGCTTCATGCGCCCAATACTAGCTCCCCCGAAAGGAGGGCGCATAGCCTGAGACATGGCTATGTGCCCAAGCCTGACTCAGTCAAAGCTATGATCAAAACGTGCACCGAAGTACAAGGCCACGTCAGTCTCCACGAGCAGTCGTACACCAAAGCATGCGGCCACATCAACACCACGACCAACCCACGATCTCGCAGCCTATATGCGCCTACATCCTATGCGCCCAAAGCAGGACTATATGCCCACATAAAAACCAACATATTTTCTCATGTGGGCGCATAACATCGTTCCAGCTCGAGAACGACTATAAAAGGGGGGCCTCATCCCTCTTCAAAACACAGAACAAAGAGCATTTTCAAGAGCCAAATTGCTGCACTTCTTGCCAGTGAGCCGAGAGTTAGCAATTTTTTTAGGTTTTTTTCACTTTTGTAATCGGAGTGTCAACTGAGTAAAGGAGCAACTGCCGTTCGATCTCCATCGTTCCATTCTCCAGAATTCTTTTTTGTACTCGGGGATCCTCAGCGCAGGATCTCTCAAGCGTACTCGATTTGTGGTGCCTTGTGCCAATAAAAGAAAAGACAGTATTTTTTTCTTCTTTTTTGTGTGTGTCCATAAAAATGGCGACTCTGCTGGGGACTACCTTTTCCTCTGATAAGAAGGTGGTGACGCAATCCGATACCGACAAAGTAGGGAGTACTCAGAAGATGCTGATCGTAAAGTTCGATCAGCAGGCGTTCGAAGTGATGCTCTCGAGGGACAGCTCTACTCCCTCAATATCAGCGAAGCCAAACAAGTCTCGCAAGACTTGGCTTCCGAAGGCTCGCTGTGCATATACTGCTAGTGTCATAGCAGATATGCAGCTGGAGGACTCTGTCATGTGGGCGCATGACTCTGCCACAGAAGATCCCCAAATGGAGAAGGCTCACACCGTTCCGGGCTCTACTAGCCCAGTGACTTCTTCCCTGCACAACCAACAACAGGGTGTTCAATAACCAAGACTTGGCAAAGGAAAATACTACGATGCCAAGAATCGGGGTATGCGACACTCTGGCCGAACCCGGCGAGGCTCACAAAGGAAGGAGGCCAAACTAGGAGAAAATAGTGCTGCTCCACCGGGCATGGGCCCAAAGCCATGCGCCCAAGGGAGTGTTTGGGCGCATAACCCCAACCAGAAGACTTCTGTCTTCAATAGGCTGGGCATCCAGAGCCATACGCCCAAGGCTATGCGCCCAGGTTCTCTGGATCGCTACTATACGCCCACATCAAGGAGGCTCAGACATGCTGTCAAGGAGCATGCGCCCAAGGCCAGTCTCCAAAGCCTATGAGCCCACAGCAAAAAGACAGGCCCCAACGCGTATAGCACGGGGCTGTATTCAAGGACATCACAGAATTTGGGTGTAGGGGTTGCCCCTGCACATGAACTAAGTCTGGATGCGCCTACTCTCCTTACGAACCCGCATACAAAGCTCGACGATGCATGCAACATGGGTTGTAAGGCAAAACTCCCTTCCGCTAACTTGTGCGACATGATAAATCATAAGCGTAAAGTGAGAGAGAACATAACAATTCATAGTGCGCTTCCGTGCACCACTATTGTTATCAACTGTTGTTGCTCCAAAGCAACAAGAGTGTCTTAGAGAAAGTCCGTGTTTCGACGGCTACACTTCTCTGACGACGAGAAGCTACTATGTGTTTCATCCAACATGGCTTCATGGGGTCCCCCTTACGGAAGCCCCAATCATAGACGGTGGACTACGAACCCAACTTTCTCTCTTAGCTCCCCAAGAAGAAGAAGGAGAAGTCTACCAACAGATGGCCAACAGGTTATCACATCCGAAGGAGTCTATATGGGTACTCGGTCAAAGGCGAGACTCTGTATGGACGACGAAGAATCCTAAGCTGGGGTAGTGTTTCCTCAGAATTTGAAGCAGATGACCCCCACACTGGGGGTGGCCTTCTAGAGGACGATGATCCCTCCGAATCCGATAGCGACTATCTACCTCCTCTACTTGAAGATGAAGGACTTATCCACTCGAAGACAGACAATATCAGCACCAATTGCACTGCTTCCTCTGTTCATCCTCGTATGCTATCTACATACATGGCGGACGGAGAAAGATCTGATGAAGCCAGTGATCAGACTAGCAAACGGCTAGAGGGTCTCGAAACAACATTCACCAAGATCACTGATATGCTTACCAGTATCATGGCAGTTCAAGCCGTAGGGGCTGTTCCTCCACCTTAACAAAATGTCTCGGCCCACGTTAGTCCGGCTCACAACAACAATCCTCCTTCACTACAAAAGGAGTATCATTCCGTTGTACCTCCTCCAAATCTTGCAAATGTCGAGGGTGGTCCTTCGCTAACAACCATTTAGTAGCCGTTTCCTAACACCTACTTAATCAACAAGATGCAATTGATTCCTTGGTCGCTCGCCTTGACACCATCTCACACAAAGACGAGCTTCAGAATATGGGAATATCTCAACCGTACCCTCCTGAATAGGAGAATGCTACTTGCCCTCCTAACTACAAGCCGCTGACGCTGAATTTATTTGACGGTTTGACTTATCCTCGTCAGCACATGACGAACTTTAACACGCAGACTCTGTACTTGCCCAGAGATGATCCGTTCCTGTCACGCCCCAGATCCAGAATACTGGAGAGCGGGGGCGTACATAGCCAGCTACGTATATTGAAGTGCAACCCACCTCGCTATACGGTCACGGCTGTCTAGATACATGAGGGTTTAACTACAAGCCAACAGTCTCCTATGGTCATGAACAAGCCTATTGTCTCAATCTTAAGCAAGCAATAATAGTTACAAGATGTCAGAGCACCAAATACATAATAGCAAGGCGTCCCATACATTACATATTGGATGATCATGAAGCTAGTTATACAAAATGTCAAGACTAGCAAGAGTTTCAGTCATACATGATCAACCCTAGGATTTGTCAATCATGTTACAGCCCGTAGGCAGATAGTAAATAAAGGTACAATACGAGCTAACACGTGCTCGTCGGCTAAACGCCTCAAAAGAATAATTTTACAATAAAGTGGGAGGACAAAAAGAAACCCACTCGTTGCCCTGGTTACGCCTGGTGGTCACCATCGGGCTGGAAGACAGGTGGATCCGCTGTTGCTGCTCCGATATCTGGCCACACAAAACCAGCTGGGTCAGACCCCAGAAAGAGCAAGTGCCACAAAGGAGGCTTCACTTAGGAACTAAAACCAGCATATCACAAATAAATAGTTAAGGTAATTAAAAGATAGTGATAATAGCTGAGATAACAATAATATATTGAACACGGAGAAACCATTCAAGTAGCCAGACTGCAACCCTTAAACCAAATAAGGACCGGGGTTGCAATCCTTCGCCTGAATAGAAACCTGCCTCAATTACTATTGATAAGGTGACAAGACAATAAACGAAGAGAGGACACAGAACTGCTCCGGAAGCCAGGTTACAACCCTTAAACCAAACAAGGACCGGGGTTGTAACCCTTCGCCTGAACAGAACTGGACCCCTGATCTTTATTGTTAAGGCCAGCATAATAATCATGGTATTGAAGTAAAGGTAAAACATGATGAGCATGACAGGGGGTTACAATAAGACAATAAACGAAGAGAGGACACAGAACTGCTCCGGAAGCCAGGTTACAACCCTTAAATCAAACAAGGACCGGGGTTGTAACCCTTCGCCTGAACAGAATTGGACCCCTGATCTTTATTGTTAATGCGGGCACAATAAGCATGACGATATATGATAAGATAACCATGGAACTATTCAGATAGCCAAGTTACAACCCTTAAACCAAACAAGGACCGGGGTTGTAACCCTTCATCTGAGCAGAACTTGGTATCCCATCATTTATCGATACAAGAATTCATGTCCTGATACAATCTTATACAGGATCAGGATAAGACTAAGCTGGAATAAACTTCATCCAATCAATCACGGCCAATCAAGAGTACGGCTTGATACTTTTAATTAACTAGGGTTATCACAGGCCTAGTTACTAGCAAGATGCAATGAGATTACCCCAACAGCCACAAGCCCTGCAGACCATCCGGTTATCCGGGTCGAATGTCCGTTTATGAAGGGTGCACCATATGACTGTGTGCTAGAAATGTGCCCTACTCGTCGGTAGGCTACAAGTCCACTTAATGTGCCCAGATAACGGGATTGCCTGTAGCTAGAAATCTCTTCATGACTACTGAATCGTTCTAGTTAATTAGCCTTAGTCAATTTCAGTAGGTAACCCTGACCGTGGTACTCAGGGATCCCCATCCTAGACATGATGTAAGACAGTACCAGTTTATTTATACAAACACAATCGCCCACGGTGTCTAGGTCATTCATACTTGTCATATCAGGCTAGCTGTCATAACAGCGTGTCGAGACATATCATGCCAGTTTACTTGTCAAGAGTGCACCACAGCAGGCCACTATCGTGTTCTATTCTTACATTATCATGAGTGAGAGACTTGCATAAAATAATTAGTGACCTATTCTTGAAGCCAAGGAAAAGATCTACAACTTTCATGTCGGGAGTTGGGAGAAATTCTGACCACAAATCATGCAAATCAGACATAAAATAGCCAAAACAGGTACTATGCGGCCTATTCTGCGACATGCGCCTCATGCGGCTCATGGGGCTCAATAGCGACTTCATATGCGCCAACAGCGACATCATATTCGTCAACTGCGACATGCGTCAACAGAGACATCATATGCGCCAACTGCGACATGCGCCAACAGCGACATCATATTCGTCAGCTGCGACATGCGTCAATAGAGACATCATATGCGCCAACTGCGACATGCGCCAATAGCGACATCATATTCGTCAACTGCGACATGCGTCAACAGAGACATCATATGCGCCAACTGCAACATGCGCCAACAGCGATATCATATTCGTCAACTGCGACATGCGTCAACAGAGACATCATATGCGCCAACTGCGACATGCGCCAACAGCGACATCATATTCGTCAACTGCGACATGCGTCAACAGAGACATCATATGCGCCAACTGCGACATGATAAGCGCCTACCGCGACATGCGCTTCATTGCAACATGCGCCTTCTGCGACATGCGTCTTCTGCGACATGCTGTTCATGCTGCAGATGAGCATAGAAATGACCAGAAATTGTGTTGGCCATAACTTCCTCATCCGAAGTCAAAATCTAGCGAAACAAAAGCCAAAACTGCATGAAATTGAATTCTCTACAACATGGAACAATCAAAATATGAAAATAATGAAGTTTGGTAGATCAAAACCCAAGAAATCCGAAAATAATATAAACTTAGATCTACAAGAAAATATCCATCAAAATAGAAAATGCCAAGCTCTAAAGAGGCTTAGAATCAAGTAAGGAAGAGAATGGAACAATAAAACTTGAGATCCATCATGAAGCAAGTTTGCACTTGCCTAAGCTCTCTCTCTCTTTCTCCTGGTGGTTGAAGAAGTTATGATAGGGAAGAAGAAGAATAATGAAGAGAGAGAAAGGGGAAATGGGTTAATAAAGGGTAGTGGTGGTGGTAGGTAGGGGTTTTCTTTTGGTTCATGATGAACCCAAAAGCAAACCAAACCAAGCTAAGCCGAACCAAGTTAAGCCACAACCAATGACATGCCAAAATAATCATGTAGAAAAATATGCAATACGAGTCAAGAATACGTACACGTATACCAAGATACGTAACACGAACCACAGGCATTACAACTCTACCCACCTTCAAAGAATTCCGTCCTCGGAATTTAATCAAGAGGCTAGAATTGCAAGGACAAGCTATACTAATCGTAAGCTATAACAAGCAGTCTATCATGCAGTCATTTATTCAAGCAAGGAATTAAAAACATAAGGCATAAGGAAGACATTATACCTTACGAGTCAAACAGGTCGGGATATCGCGATCGGATATCATCCTCACGCTCCCACGTCGACTCACCCAAAGAGTGATGACCCCAAGCAACTCGGACTAACTTGATAGTCTTGTTCTTGAGTATCTTCTCTCTTCGGTCCAATATAGACACGGGCCTCTCCTCATACGAAAGGTTGGTACCAACAACCAATTCCGAATAATCCAGGATGTGGCTCGGGTCCGGGATATACCGTCGCAGTTGGGATACATGAAATACGTCATGCACCTCACGTAGCGATGGTGGAAGAGCGAGACGATAGGATACATCTCCTACTCGCTCCAGAATGTCGAATGGCCCTATATACCAAGGACTAAGCTTTCCTCGCATGCCAAAACGAATGACGCCGCGGTTAGGCAAAATCCTCAGGAATACATGGTCGCCGACAGAAAACTCAAGAGGGCGCCGATGAGAATCGGCCCAATGACACTGGCGATCTTGGGCAACTCGAAGATGATCTCTGACTCTTCTGACCACTTCAACAGTCTGAGCAATCATTTCTGGACCGAGCATCTGTCTCTCTCCGACATCGTCCCATGCTAGCGGGGATCGGTACTTCCTACCATATAGTGCCTCGAACGGTGCCATCTGGATACTAGCTTGGAAACTATTGTTGTACGAGAACTCCACCAGGTGCAGGTGATCTTCCCACGAACCACCGAAGTTGAGTGTACAAGATCTCAACATATCTTCAAGAGTCTGGATCGTGCGTTCTGACTGGCCATCAGTCTGCGGATGATAAGCGGAGCTGAACTGGAGGCGAGTTCCCAAACTCTCTTGCAAGCTACGCCAAAAGTGCGACGTAAATCTTGAATCTCTGTCTGAAGTGATACTGACTGGTACACCGTGCAACCTGACAATCTGCCGGAGATACATCTCCGCTAGCTGAGCCGTCGACTGACCAACTCTGAACGGGAGAAAGTGAGCCACCTTCGTGAGCCTGTCTATGACAACCCAAATAGCGTCTCTGCCCGCCGGAGATCTAGACAATCCAGTCACAAAATCCATGGCTATATGCTCCCATTTCCACTCGGGAATCGGCAATGGTTGAAGTAGTCCAGCTGGTCTCTGATGTTCAGCCTTAACTTGTTGGTAGACTCTAGAGACAAACCGGGCTATCTCCCTCTTCATGCCATTCCACCAAAAGTGCTGGCGGATATCACGGTACATCTTCGTGCCACCAGGATGAATAGAACACTGTGAACTGTGAGCTTCTGTCATGATCTCCTGTCTAATATCTCCACTGGGTACACAAAGACGCTTACCATGTCGAAGTGTACCGTCTTCATGGATACATAACTCTGGTCTTCGTCCCGCCTCACACTCTGCTCTGAGTCGCTGAAGCTTGGAATCTGCTGACTGCGCCATCCAGATCCTCTCGACTATAGTGGACTGAACTTGCATGCTGGCCATCAATGCCACACTGGAAGGGAAAACAACTTCTATACCCATCTTCTGAAGATCGGCTAACAGCTCTGGTTGCGCTGTCAGAAAATAAACTCCTGCCCTCCTGCTCAATGCATCTGTAACAACGTTGCCCTTCCCTGGGTGATACTGCAGGTTGACATAATAATCCACAAGCAGCTCTAGCCATCTCCTCTGACGCATGTTAAGATCCTTCTGGGTGAAAACATACTTGAGGCTCTTGTGGTCGGTGAAAATTTCCACCCTATCTCCGTATAGGTAGTGCCTCCACAACTTAAGTGCAAACACTACTGCTGCCAGCTCCAAGTCATGGGTCGGGTAATTCCTCTCATGATCACGAAGTTGTCGTGACGCATAAGCTATTACCTTCCCATGCTGCATCAGAACACATCCTAAACCTCTGCCCGAAGCATCACAATACACTGAGAATCCTCCAGTTTCATCTGGAAGCGTGAGAATAGGAGCCGTCATCAAGCCTCGCTTCAACCTCTCAAAAGAATCCTGGCATTCTGCTGTCCAAGCAAACTGCACATCCTTGCGGGTCAACTGGGTCAATGGCGCAGAAATTCGAGCAAAGTCTGAAACAAATCTCCGGTAGTAGCCGGCCAAGCCAAGAAAACTACGGACTTCTGCCACTGTGCTAGGTACCGGCCACGTTTCAATGGCCACGATCTTCTGGGGATCCACTTCTACTCCTCCTCTGGTGATGATATGACCCAAGTATGAAATGCGATCGAGCCAGAACTCGCATTTACTAAACTTGGCATACAACTGGTGCTCTCTGAGAATCTGAAGAACAACTCTGAGGTGCTGCTCATGCTCTGCTTCGCTCTTACTGTAGACCAGGATGTCGTCTAGGAACACAATCACGAACTGATCCAAATAAGGCATGAAGATGCGATTCATGAGGTCCATGAACACAGCCGGCGCATTGGTTGCTCCAAATGGCATCACAAGGAACTCCCAATGTCCATACCTAGATCTAAAAGCTGTCTTCAGGATGTCCTGCTCTCTGACTCTGATCTGGTGGTATCCTGACCGCAAGTCGATCTTCGAAAATACTGCTGCCCCCTTGAGTTGATCAAATAAGTCATCTATCCTCGGGAGAGGATATCTGTTCTTGATTGTCACTGAGTTCAAGGTACGATAATCAACACACAATCTAGACGTACCATCCTTCTTTTTCACAAGAAGCATCGGGGCTCCCCAAGGCGATCCACTAGCACGAATGAATCCCTTGGTTCGGAGTTCTTCAATCATCTTGTACAATATCTCTAGCTCTGACGGCGCCATCCTGTAGACTCTCTCTGACACTGGGGCTGTTCCGGGAATCAAGTCGATGGTGAACTCGATCTCCCGCTCTGGCGGCATCCCTGGAAGCTCTTCGGGGAAAACATTCGGAAACTCTTCGACTATCCGAGGCAACTGCACTGCTGCTACTGCCATCCGCAACACTGAACGAGAAGGTTCAACTTCGCCTCGGGAGAAGGAAAACTCCGGCTCGCTTGGAATGCTAAAAATAACCCTGCCAATATGGCAGTCTATCCTAGCATACTGGTCCCTCAACCAATCCATCCCTAAGACCACATCATAATCGGCCATCGGGAACTCTATCAATCTAGCAGAGAATTCTCTACCGCTAACTACGATCCGACACGAGGAAAATACTCTATCTACTCCCACAAGTCCATTACCAGTAAGTATATTGAGCCTTACTGATAATGACTCGGGCTCCAGTCCTACCCGTGTCGCAAATCGTGCAGACATAAATGAATGCGAGGCACCAGAATCAAATAATACTGAAGCTGGAAAGGTGTTGACGAGAAAAGTACCTGCCACCACCTCACCTGGTGCTATTCCTTCTTCTCCCATGGTCAAAGCCAGCACTTGACCATGTCCTCTGGGTGCGGGTCCCCTCTGCTGAAAATTCCTCTGCCTGCTCTGGATCAGGGCTTGGGCTTGGGCATACTGTTGCGGTCTCTGCTGGTGGAACGCCTGGGCCTGCGTCGGCAATGGCCTCGGAAACGGGTACTGTAGCTGCTGCTGCTGCTGGATTGGTGCTGGTTCTGTAACTGAAGGACTAGAGAAGGCGGATGAACTCCCTCTGTTCGGGCAATTCCCAACCCTGTGGTCCGGGGCACCACAAACCAAGCACAAACCCTGTGCTCTACGACACTCTGACACCACATGCCCTGGCTTCTCGCAGTGTGAACATCCCACTGCGGAAGACTGCTTCTGCTTCTGCTGCTGAGGGTGCGTCGGGGTGGAATGCTGAACCGACGTCTCTGAGGCCGCCCGCCTCGGAGCTCCAATGGTCAAGGCCCTGGCTGCCGGGGCTGGTGCTGATGACTGGTTCATCTGGCCGTGAGATCGCTTCCGACCTCCGGTCCTATCCACGATCCTCTGGGATGTATACTCAAGCCTCCGGGCTGCTCTCAACACTGCATCAAAAGTCTGATGCTCAAACTGCTCCACCGCCAATAGAATCTCCAGATGAAGCCCCTGCTGGAACCGCTGGGCTCTATCGATCTCGGTCGCCACCAAGGTGGGAGCAAACCGACTAAGCCTGGAGAACTCGGTCGCATATCCATCGACCGTCCTGCCCATCTGCTTCAGATTAGTGAACCTCGTCTGTAGATCATACCGAGCTACAGCATCAAAATACTTGGTCTGGAATCTCTTCCTGAATACTGCCCATGAAATAGGGGCCAGTAATCCATCGGCCTGCGCTGCCCACCAGCTGCGGGCAAGATCTAGTAACTGCAGGCGCACTACAGCCACCTTCTCATTCTCTGGAGTCTTGGCTGCTTCTAGAATCACCTCTGTGTCCTGAAGCCAAGCATCTGCAGCGATCGCATCTTCACTGCCGTCGAAGAAGGGAGGGTTCAAGCGCTTGAAGCTGTTGGCCGCGCTATTACCCTGATGACCTCCTCTGGTCAAAGCGTCTGCCACCGCCTGGTGTAAGGCATCTCCGCGACGATCCTGGGAAGCTAATAGGGACCTGATGAGACCCGCCAAAGTGCCATCATCAGGCTCTGCAGGCTGGACGGGCTGAACTGGTGGCTCTCCTTCAGTAGGCATAACTCTGGAGGCTACTCCTGAATGCTGGGCTTGATCTCCAGGTTGTTGCTGGTCCGCGGGAGGTGCTCCGCCTTGCTGATCGGCAGGTCCAGGAACAATGCTGCTGAAGAAGACGACATAGGGAACAATAAGGAAGGACCAGGATAGATCAACGATACAAGCATGTGATCAGGTCAAGATTTTCAGGGATCAAGAGGATACGAGTAGAGATCAAGGACGAGTACTGATTGAGACATCTATTCGGTAAACCCTCACATATCTTGATTTACAAGACCTGCATGGGCCACCACTAAAACCATGTCACGCCCCAGATCCAGAATACTGGAGAGCGGGGGCGTACATAGCCAGCTACGTATATTGAAGTGCAACCCACCTCGCTATACGGTCACGGCTGTCTAGATACATGAGGGTTTAACTATAAGCCAACAGTCTCCTATGGTCATGAACAAGCCTATTGTCTCAATCTCAAGCAAGCAATAATAGTTACAAGATGTCAGAGCACCAAATACATAATAGCAAGGCGTCCCATACATTACATATTGGATGATCATGAAGCTAGTCATACAAAATGTCAAGACTAGCAAGAGTTTCAGTCATACATGATCAACCCTAGGATTTGTCAATCATGTTACAGCCCGTAGGCAGATAGTAAATAAAGGTACAATACGAGCTAACACGTGCTCGTCGGCTAAACGCCTCAAAAGAATAATTTTACAATAAAGTGGGAGGACAAAAAGAAACCCACTCGTTGCCCTGGTTACGCCTGGTGGTCACCATCGGGCTGGAAGACAGGTGGATCCGCTGTTGCTGCTCCGATATCTGGCCACACAAAACCAGCTGGGTCAGACCCCAGAAAGAGCAAGTGCCACAAAGGAGGCTTCACTTAGGAACTAAAACCAGCATATTACAAATAAATAGTTAAGGTAATTAAAAGATAGTGATAATAGCTGAGATAACAATAATATATTGAACACGGAGAAACCATTCAAGTAGCCAGACTGCAACCCTTAAACCAAACAAGGACCGGGGTTGTAATCCTTCGCCTGAATAGAAACCCGCCTCAATTACTATTGATAAGGTGACAAGACAATAAACGAAGAGAGGACACAGAACTGCTCCGGAAGCCAGGTTACAACCCTTAAACCAAACAAGGACCGGGGTTATAACCCTTCGCCTGAACAGAACTGGACCCCTGATCTTTATTGTTAAGGCCAGCATAATAATCATGGTATTGAAGTAAAGGTAAAACATGACGAGCATGACAGGGGGTTACAATATGACAATAAACGAAGAGAGGACACAGAACTGCTCCGGAAGCCAGGTTACAACCCTTAAACCAAACAAGGATCGGGGTTGTAACCCTTCGCCTGAACAGAACTGGACCCCTGATCTTTATTGTTAATACGGGCACAATAAGCATGACGATATATGATAAGATAACCATGGAACTATTCAGATAGCCAAGTTACAACCCTTAAACCAAACAAGGACCGGGGTTGTAACCCTTCATCTGAGCAGAACTTGGTATCCCATCATTTATCGATACAAGAATTCATGTCCTGATACAATCTTGTACAGGATCAGGATAAGACTAAGCTGGAATAAACTTCATCCAATCAATCACGGCCAATCAAGAGTACGGCTTGATACTTTTAACTAACTAGGGTTATCACAGGCCTAGTTACTAGCAAGATGCAATGAGATTACCCCAACAGCCACAAGCCCTGCAGACCATCCGGTTATCCGGATCGAATGTCCGTTTATGAAGGGTGCACCATATGACTGTGTGCTGGAAATGTGCCCTACTCGTCGGTAGGCTACAAGTCCACTTAATGCGCCCAGATAACGGGATTGCCTGTAGCTAGGAATCTCTTCATGACTACTGAATCGTTCTAGTTAATTAGCCTTAGTCAATTTCAGTAGGTAACCCTGACCGTGGTACTTAGGGATCTCCATCCTAGACATGATGCAAGACAGTACCATTTTATTTGTACAAACACAATCGTCCACGGTGTCCAAGTCATTCATACTTGTCATGTCAGGCTAGCTGTCATAACAGCATGTCGAGACATATCATGCCAGTTTACTTGTCAAGAGTGCACCACAGCGGGCCACTATCGTGTTCTATTCTTACATTATCATGAGTGAGAGACTTGCATAAAATAATTAGTGACCTATTCTTGAAGCCAAGAAAAAGATCTACAACTTTCATGTCGGGAGTTGGGAGAAATTCTGACCACAAATCATGCAAATCAAACATAAAATAGCTAAAACAGGTACTATACGGCCTATTCTGCGACATGCGTCTCATGCGGCTCATGGGGCTCAATAGCGACTTCATATGCGCCAACAGCAACATCATATTCGTCAACTGCGACATGCGTCAACAGAGACATCATATGCGCCAACTGCGACATGCGCCAACAGCGACATCATATTCGTCAACTGCGACATGTGTCAACAGAGACATCATATGCGCCAACTGCGACATGCGCCAACAGCGACATCATATTCGTCAACTGCGACATGCGTCAACAGAGACATCATATACGCCAACTGCGACATGCGCCAACAGCGACATCATATTCGTCAACTGCGACATGCGTCAATAGAGACATCATATGCGCCAACTGCGACATGCGCCAACAGCGACATCATATTCGTCAACTGCGACATGCGTCAACAAAGACATCATAAGCGCCAACTGCGACATGATAAGCGCCTACCGCGACATACGCTTCATTGCAACATGCGCCTTCTGCGACATGCGCGTTCTGCGACATGCTGTTCATGCTACAGATGAACATAGAAATGATCAGAAATTGTGTTGGCCATAACTTCCTCATCCGAAGTCGAAATCTAGCGAAACAAAAGCCAAAACTGCATGAAATTGAATTCTCTACAACATGGAACAATCAAAATATGAAAATAATGAAGTTTGGTAGATCAAAACCCAAGAAATCCGAAAATAATATAAACTTAGATCTACAAGAAAATATCCATCAAAATAGAAAATGCCAAGCTCTAAAGAGGCTTAGAATCAAGTAAGGAAGAGAATGGAACAATAAAACTTGAGATCCATCATGAAGCAAGTTTGCACTTGCCTAAGCTCTCTCTCTCTTTCTCCTGGTGGTTGAAGAAGTTATGATAGGGAAGAAGAAGAATAATGAAGAGAGAGAAAGGGGAAATGGGTTAATAAAGGGTAGTGGTGGTGGTAGGTAGGGGTTTTCTTTTGGTTCATGATGAACCCAAAAGCAAACCAAACCAAGCTAAGCCGAACTAAGTTAAGCCACAACCAATGACATGCCAAAATAATCATGTAGAAAAATACGCAATACGAGTCAAGAATACGTACACGTATACCAAGATACGTAACACGAACCACAGGCATTACAGTTCCTGTCGAAGCTGTTTATTAGCACCTTGCAGGGGGTAACCTTCGAATGGTTCTGCAGTCTGCCTGACGGGTGTATCAATTCATTCAAAGACTTGGAGAGGTTATTCCTTAACAGGTTTTACGAGAGCGGCATGGATGTTAGTATGTCCACCCTCATCGAGACCAAGCAAAGGAGGACCGAGTCTGTCATCGCCTTCATCGAATGCTTCAGGCGGCTAGCATTGAAGATGTCCTTCGGCATACCAGACTCAGAACTTATGGATACTTGTCGACATAACTTCCTTCCTACAGTAAAGTTTTGTCTAGGTATACATAAGTATGATACATGGCCCTCTTTTATTGGGGCCGTTGATGCTGCTGAAAATGACGTTCCTAACTTGAAACTACTGGGGTTGAAGACACCCAAATCCGAAGACAAGGGCAAGCATCCTCAAACTATCCCTGTTCGTGGGGGTAAAGGGAAAGAAGTCCTGAAAGTCGACACATCCAAAGGAGCTTCCAATTCTCAGGGCGTCGCCGACAAGCCTAAGGAGACCTTCTCCTTCGACGAAGATGATGTCATTACCATCTTCCACACATTGATGAAGGACAATAAGCTGATATTGCCTCCACCATGACGTCCTGTAGAGGCAAGCCAACTCAATGATCCCAAGTACTGTCTCTATCATCAGTACGTGCATCACTCCACCAAGGACTGCATCGTCCTGAAAAAGAAGATACAACAGCTTATTGACAGCCAAGTGATCAACCTCAAAGCTGAAGACATGGTCGTATCTGCAAACAAGATCTCTCTTTAGTTTGGCAACTTTCCTCCTACAGAAGTCCCAGACGGCGTGGTCCCGATCCCCAAGGCAATGATGGAAGTCGTCAACCTACCACCAGCTTACAACTCGACCTTGGTTCCACTCATAACTGAACATGGTGAGATCAAGTGGGTCCACCCGGACCTTGTCCAAGAAGTGACGTAGGGGGGTAGCACCTCCTAAAGCAAGAAGGGGCAAGAAATTCAAGACATGCCATATGATATCTTCCCCAATCTATGAGGTTCTATCTGGCGAGATTCGATCAGAGAAGACTTATCTTTGGACGTACGATCCCACACAAGAAGAAGTAGTACCTCCTCAAGCTCCTGTTGCCCCTATAAGATCAGAAGTCGGCCCGTCCAAGCCTCAAACCACGGACAAATCTAACCAGAAGGAGACGCGGTTTAACAAATCTCTAAAGGTGCCAGCTCCTGAAGGCATGGATCGCCCTACAATTTTGATATACTGGCTAAGCTAGCCAATACACGTGCCAGGTCGTCTTTGTTCGATCTATTGTGACTCTCAAAAGAAACGCGAAAGGCCTTAAGTGAGGCATTACTACACGTCGACTCTTACCTCGCTGAAGTCAAAGCCCCCGCTGAAGATCCTGTCTCCTGTCCCCACTGCCACAGTACTATGAAAGTGGTGCCCAACATCACCTTCTCACAGGAGGACATGCTACTCAAAAATAATCGTTAAGATAGACCCATTTATTATACAGGATATATCGGGGCGATCAAGGTGGACCGCATGCACATCGATCCAGGATCCTCCCTCAGCATCATTCCTAAAAATTTGCTTTAAATCCTGGGAATCCCTCTGCACAAGCTATCCGAAGCCAACACAACTATCATGGCTTTCAATGCTGGTCGAAGCCATCTACTGGGTAAGATCCTTTTTAAATGCCAGATCGGTGATCTCCGAACGGAGGTTTTCTGCTACATGATCGATGCCAATGTATCCTACAACGTCTTGTTGGGACGTCCATAGATACAAGAGAACATGATCGTTCCTTCCACACTTCACCAGTGCTTCAAGTACGCCAACAACAATGGTGTCGTGAAGGCGTAGTTTGTCGATGTCGATCCTTTCAAGGGCATCAAAGCTTACTATGGAGATTCGGTACTTTACCAATCTCAACCCCTCAAGGATGACGGCAATGAAGCTGACAATGAAGCTGAAGCATGTCCATCCTCCAATGGTCCCCTGATTATCTGAGTCAAAGGACGTACTACTCCAAAAAGTACTCCGAAGCCTCTCACAATCTGGGTGAAAAAGAAGAACCCTGACAAGGTCAAGCCACTGACCATCACTTTCAACAAGACATCCCGGAAGGAACCTACTGACACCCGTCCCCCAATCCTGAAGAAGTACCCTACGTAGTGAACTCGGCCAAGACTGTGGCTCCTCTTCCAGATGATGATCCTCTCAATGAGTATATCAATACTCATAATAATGTACCTTCAGTGGATGATGTTATCCCTGAAGAAGAACTTGCGTATTTCCTTAGTAAAGGTTTATCTCTGAATTATCCCGATGTTTATCAATCTGTAAACCACTACATAGATATGATATATGCTCTAGAGAATGGTATAAGACCACACCTCTGTATGCCGGTCACAATACCTCACCTGCGGGAAAAAGTTTACCCTGAAGATATCCTCTACTTCATCGTTACAGCCAGAAAGAAAGATAAAGAGCTAATCATCTTCGGTCGTATAATTGGCGAGAGTAAGTTCGTTCCAGACTCTACTTCTCCCAAGCACAACACAGAAGCTGACTATGACTCTGAGAAAATACAACTTTTTCGGTATAGTTGGCAGGCCAAGAACATCATCCAGAACATGGGATATGACATCAAAAGCGATAAAGGGCTAAATTACAGCCGAGGTCGACGGTTGCCAATATGACACTTTGCTCCCCCCGGCAAACCCGAGGACTACTATCAACGAAATGGTATTGGTTTGGGCTATGTCTCTCCTCCAACAACTCCCGAAAGATCAAATAATGAAGCAGATCATTGTTCTCATTCTTCTGATTCCTCCCTTTAGGACTCAGACTCCAGCATCGGTGACATGTTCAAAGCAACTCTGTCCGTCAACATGGTTTCCGCCGACCAAATTACAGACGATGTCCAATCAATCGAACTCAAATAATAGGCTCAAAAGATGGACACCAGGTGGGAGCTGCGCTTTGAACAACGGAAACCACCTACCGAAGACGAAGTCATCCAAGTCAATCTAGGAGATGAAGCATCCTTCAAACCAATCTTCATCAGCAAAAGCCTATTTGGCGATGAACGTCAACCCTTTATACAGCTTATAAGAGAATACATCGACGTCTTTGCATGGAGCTATGAAGACATGCCAGGCTTGGACCCTAAAGTCGCTATGCATCGCCTGAACATTTCATCTAATGCTAAGCCAGTAAAGCAGCAACAACGACGATTCTGCCCAGACGTCATGGAAGCCATCGAGAATGAAGTCAACAAGCTCATTTCCAGTGGATTCATTCGCGAAAAACAACACCCAGACTGGGTTGCCAACATCGTTCCAGTCATGAAAAAGAACGATAAAGTTCGAGTCTGTATCGACTACCGTGATTTGAACTCTACATGTCCGAAAGACGAGTTTCCTCTACCGATCACTGACGTAATGATCGACAACACTTGCGGCTTCGAGCGGAGGTCCTTCATGGATGGGTTCTCAGGGTACAACCAGATCAAGATGTTCCTCGACAACGAGATGCACACATCTTTTCGAACACCGTTGGGGGTATACTACTATACGGTGATGCCCTTCGGATTGAAGAATACAGGGGCAATATACTAGCGAGCCACGAATACAATTTTTTGTGATCATTTGCACAAAACCGTGGAGTGCTATGTAGACGATATCGCAGTCAAAAGTCGTCTCAAGGGCAACTACCTCCAAGACCTGAGAACGGTGTTCGAACTAATGCGTGCACACCAACTCAAGATGAATCCAACCAAATCTTTTCTGGAAGTCTCCAGCGGCAAGTTCCTTGTTTTCGTCATCACTTCAAAGGGTATATATCTAGACCCGAAGAAAGTGAAGGCTATTCTCGACATGCATCCTCCAAGAAACCTCAAAGAGCTACACGGACTACAAGAAAGGCTAGCCTACATCAGACGATTCATTTTGAACCTCTACGGAAGGTGTCAACCATTCACTCAGCTCATGAAGAAAGGCATATCTTTCGTCTGGACTGAACAATATCAACGTGTATTCGACGACATCAAGGCGTATCTTACAAGCCCTCCAGTATTGATAGCTCTAATAATGGGGAAGTCCTTCTTACTATATGTCCGTACTATAGATCATTCCCTTGGCGCCCTCTTAGCTTAGAAGAACGAAGGCGGCCATGAACAGACAATCTACTACCTCAGCCACACAATGGTGGGTGCCGAGCACAGATACACACTGGTGGAGAAGGAATGCCTTGCACTAGTATTTGCCATCCAGAAGACATGCCACTACGTGTTTGGGCAGACTATCCACATTATATCTAAAGTCAACTCCCTCAGAATACTCATGACTAAACCGGGCTCTCTCAATTCCCGTTTAGCAACATGGGCAATGCTGTTGACTCCATACAATATGATCTTCGTTCCTCAGAAGGCAGTAAAAGACCAAGCATTAGCAGATTTCCTAGCAGCTCATCCGGTACCGGAGTCGTCCAAACTCTACGAGAAAATCCCCGACGAAGTGGTAGAGTCTGACACTGCAACTGAAAAAATCCCTATTTGGCGAATGTTCTTTGACGGTACATCAAGAACAGGACCCAAAAGGAATATCGTGGCTGGAGTAGGTGTCGTACTCGTGTCACCTGATCATCTGGTTATACACCATGCATATTCTCTCGTGGAACCATGTACCAATAATGTGGCCGAATATAATGCTTTATTAATCGGTCTACAACAGGCAAAGCAACTGGAGTTGATTATCTAAAGGCTTACGGCGATTCCAAGCTAATAGTTAGTCAGGTCCGAGGGGATTATGAAGTTCGCCACGAAGATCTCATCCCCTACCACAGAGCAACAATTGAGCTGGCGTCTACCTTCGCTGGATTCTTCATCGAGCATGTGCCTCGACTACAGAATATAGAAGAAGATGCTCTAGCCGGTCTCGCTGCTTCCTTGACCGTTCCTACCAATACATAGCAGTCGATCACAGTGTCTTGTCGAGAACTATTATGTGTGAAAGATGCCTTTCATATTCATCACAGTTACGCAGCGAAAACAAACGTCGATGCTAAAGACTGGAGATTTTCCTTCATAGACTATGCTGTCTATGGAATCCTCCCTGAGGACCCGAAGAAAGCAGTATCCATCCAAAGGCGATTCCTCAGATTTTACTATGACACAACTACCAAGATGTTATACCGACGCTCTTACGACGGGCTACTGTTACGATGCTTATCAGACACAGAAGCCAAATATGCACTCCGAAAGGCGCATGATGGAGTTTGTGGTGCACATCAACCAGGCCCTAAATTACAAGATCGCCTCAAAAGAATGGGTTATTACTGGCCCACAATGATAGCAGATGCCGTTGAATATAGAAAGAAGTGTAGAGCTTGTCAGTTCTATGCCGATTTCATTCATCAACCTTCGAAGTTTCTACACCCGACGGCAGCAACTTGCCCATTTGAAGCCTGGGTCGTGGACGTCATAGGACCAATCAGCCCGCCATCCTCCAAAGGATATCGGTTCATCCTAGCCATAACCGATTACTTCTCTAAATAGGCGAAAGCTATACCGCTCACCGAAGTGAAGACGTTAAACGTGATCAGTTTCATCAAACATCATGTCATCTACCGCTTCGACCTACCTCGCAGGATCATCCATGATAATGGTCCACAGTTCGTAAGCCATGCATTCTATCGGTTCTACAATAATAATCGAATCCAGAACATAGCCTCTACTGCCTACAATCCAACAGCTAATGGGCTAGCAGAAGCCTGCAACAAAACCATCATAAAACTTTTTAAGAAGTTTGTGTCTTCAAATAAGCGCGATTGGAACGAGAAGCTCGGTGAATGTCTATGGGCCTATCGCACAACGGTCCGGACTCCAACAGGCAGTATGCCATTCTCTCTGGTTTATGGGAGCGAAGCAGTTCTTCATCTAGAAATCCAGATTCCTTCTCTTCGGGTAGCCCTAGCCAACGGGCTGACTACTGAAGAGAGCTACCGTCTGCGACTCCAAGAGCTCGAAGTGCTAGACGAAGAATGCTTGTTAGCTCAGCAGCGCATTAAGCTATACCAAGCACGTCTTTCCAGAGCCTTCAAGAAAAAAGTGAAGAAAAGGATCTTCCAAGTTGGCGATCTGGTCCTAGCAGTGAGAAGACCGATGGTCATGACGCACAAAATAAAAAGAAAATTTTAGCCTAAATGGGAAGGTCCTTTCGTCATATAATCGGTGTATTCTAACGGTACGTACCAGCTAACCAAGCCCGATAATGACTTGCTCATAATACCATTCAATGGCAAGTTCCTGAAAAAATACTATGTGTAACCTCTTTTTGTTCACGTATATTCAGTCATGTAAATTTATAGTACGATATTTATATGATTCAAAAAAAAACTATCTAACTATTATCCGTATTTCAAGAGTCTTGAATACGCCCTGGATAATAGGTCCTCTAAATATTTCCCCAGTAGAATCATTTTTGTTTTTGACTCCGTCCAAACTCGGTTTAACGAAAATAAATCATGTCCCTATTACCTCTGAATTATTTTCCGATAATTATTTCTCCAGTGGAATGATCAAATGTTTTGCCACGTCCACATAACCTCTGAGCAAAGCATTCATCAAAGATAGTCATATCCATACTACCTCTGAACTACCCACTCCCACCTAATGTTACATATCTTTCCACGTCCATATTACCTCTGGAAAGATATAGAACACCCTCTGCTATTACGTCCATATTACCTCTACTAGCAACTTCGTTCAACTTATTATCTATATTCGAATAGCTTGAATATAAAATGGATAATAGGTCCACATCAAAATTTCCCAAGCAGAATACCCACCAGAAATATCTCTGCTACGTCCACATTACCTCTAGCATCAATATTTCAACAAAACCACATTCACTTCTAGAAAGAGTTGTTAGTTTATAAAAAAAGGTGGTACAAGAGCCGTGACGGCCAAAAAAGAAAAAGAGTTAATATCTATGGGATACACAGGCGGTTTATGCTGTCCCTCAGAGCAACAATCTCGGCTTCAGATTTCACAGCAGCTCGACGCCGTGCCTCTTCTTGACGAGTGACTTCATCTTCAAAGAGGATCAGACTCTGATGCTCCTCCTCCAACTTTGCCAGCTGCTCTCTAAACGGGCAGATGCGGTGGCAGTCATGGTAGCCTGGGATAAATAATCCTCCTGTTCAGATATCGCCGCCCTCAAGTTGGCTTCCAGCTGGACGATCTCGTTCCTGATCTGTACAATATGATTGTGCTTCTCAGTGATGTGCGCAGCCAGCCTGTTCTTCGAGGCAGCACGTGCCTCACTTGCAGCGTTGAACTGGCCATATTGGTCAGCCAGTTCGCCGATCTCCCGAGCCAGGGCATCCTTCCTTACCTGGAAGGTAATCTCCTTCTCCGCAAGAGCTGTCATCAAAGCCTCATCCTCTGTGCAGAACAGTGATGTCGGGCTCCGCTGTTTGGCATCTCGAAATTTGGCCACTTGACCCTCCAGGTCGTTCAAAACTTTCCTCAAAGTATTGGCCCGCTCCTCATAGCCGGCTATGCTTTCGAGGGCCGCTACCTGACATTCGGCAATAGCCTTCACGGGGCCGAAGGTGTAGGCCTTTAAAAATGACAGTCACACTGAGTTGATCAGGACAGAGTCAAAAGTCACGCTCAGTTGATCCAGACAATATTTACAAATCACGCTGGGGAGACAGCTCATCATTTGTCAGAGAGTAATTATGACTGACAGCACAACAGTCGAAGAATGTCTCTTCGTATGCCACGTATGCACAGAATTCGAGAGATCACAGCCGTCTATTGCGTGATTTTCAAAATCTTTTTCAGCAAGACTCAACCTTTGTCAAGTTGGCGTACCAAAAGAGCTTCTTGTCATTTAATGTGACTGACAAAAGCAATCACTACCAGAGATTTTGTGTCAGTCGAGGCACGTTGAATCAAGACAGCTGGCAGTTCTATCCCAAATCTGCGTGTATTCTGAAGTTTTCTTCATCAAAGTCTGCATAGATTCTGAAGCTTCTTGCCCCATGTTTGCGTGGATTTTGAAGCTTTCTACCCCGAGTCTGCGTGAATTTCGTCTTCACCAAGTCTGCGTGGATTCTGAAGCTTCTTGCCCCAAGTTTGCATGGATTTTGAAGCTTTCTACCCCGAGTCTGCGTGGATTTCGTCTTCAACAAATTTGCGTAGATTTCATCAAATTGGAGTACGTGGCAGCCATGCCACTGATCTCTCACCTACGTGTCCTGTAACTTGTACACGACTCATGCATGATTGCCATGTGTCCAACAGTTACAGGCCACGTCCAGTAACTTCTCACAACCTTGCGTATGTTAAATCCTGCGTGATTTTCAACTAAGCACAGGCTGTGAAGACAGTTATCTTTTCAGTTATTATTTTTGACTCTATAAATAGAGTTCTTTTTCTCATTCATTGTAGGGATACATAGTTATCTACTGTCAAAATTTTGAGAGCTTTTCTTCTTCGCATAGTCCAAGGGATAAAGTGATCGTCTTCTAGATCAGATTCCCACAATTGTAATTTTCCCAGATACACAATAAATAAAGGAATTTATTTATGGAAAACAAATTGGCGACTCTGCTGGGGAAAACCATCTCCTCTTCTGAGATGGCAACAACTCAATGCGATACTTCGTCAATCGGCTCGATGAAGAAGGTGATGACGATCCAATTCGATCAACTCGCCTATGAAGAAATGCAGCGGGCTAAGAGTGGTAAGCCCACTACAGCCTCCATCATCACTGCCAAGTCGAAGGGACACTCTATCTATGTCCCTAAGAATCAGTTGGCAGCCAATGGTGAAGTCTCTGCCACAGTGTCTGCTCCTAACACTGGCAAGAACTCTACTGCAAGCACGCACACTCTTGTGCGCTCGAAGATGACAGCAATCAAAGATCACGCTAACAGTACTGGCTCCTTAGCCAAATCTGTTCCAGTGTGTGTCTCTAAAGTTGAAAGTCACGCTGACAGTACTGGCTCCTTAGCCAAATCTGTTCCAGCGTGCAATTTCAACCTCAAAAGTCATGCTAACAATACTGGCTTCTTAGCCAAATCTGTTCCAGCGTGTATTTCCAAAGTCAAAAGTCACGCCAACAACACTGGTTCTTTAACCAAGCCTGTTTCAGCGTGTATTTCATCTAAGAAGAATAGCTCTTTAGCTATCTCTTCCTCTTTGCCAAGTTCTACCAAAACTGGGGGTGGTCTTCCACACAAAGTCCCTTCGAAAAGAAATAACTCTTTAGTTGTTTCTTCTGCTCCTGTAGTTTTTACTTCAGGAACAGCTTTGACTGACAATTTTGTTAGTCAAAGAAAAGGAGATGGTCTTTTGACTACTCTTCCTTCTGGACATTCTATGTCTCAAAACTTGAATGAGTCTAAGAAGAAACATTCCTTAATGTTTTCTTCTATGACTTTTTCGAATTGGGTACAGAATTTGTCTAGAAAAGGTCTGTTACCAACTCCTAATCAAGGGGGTGGTTCAACTCTTCCTTCTCTGCAAATATCCAGATCAATGGAAGGAAAACTCTATGTGTCCAAAACTAAGGTGTTACCTCCAACTGATCTAAGAACAAAAATTAACACTTCTGGTGTTAAGAAACCATACCAGTTGGAAACAAGGATAAGAGATCCAGATGCAGAGTATGCAAGAAACTATGTGGCTCATATTAATCATTCTCTATATAATCAAGAGCCGTCAAGACCCAAGAACAGGAAATATACTCCTCAATCTTCACAAATAGATTTACGAGAATATCTTCAACAGAAGAGAAGAAGTGATTCTGTGTCAAAGGACCATGCTGAATGTGACTTCTATCCAAGAGTCATAATTCAATGCAGATGTCAATCAATAGCTCATGCTCATGTTGATCATGAATGTGACTTCCAGCCAAGAGTCACAATGCAATGCAGATGTCAAACAAAACGACAATCTGTCTTCAATCGGATTCAGTGTGAACCCATGCCTGATGAAGATGAGCCTTTGTTTGCTTCTGTCAATATGACCTCTCGGGATGCTGGAGGTAGAGTTGATAGTCCAGATGGAGTATATAGAAATACCAGAGCAAGAGTCCTGGCCTCTAGTCAAAGAAATTTGATCTCTGAAGATGATTCTGAATTCCTTGGAGAATCTAACTTCCCACCTCTTCCTACTGGGGGTAGTTCTCCTATAATTGACTTTGATGCACAAAGCAATGATTCAGAACAAACAACATCTACCAGTTCATCAATAATTCCTCGTACAGTCACGACTTATATGGTTGATGGGAATACTGATGAACCTTCTTCTTTCTTGACTCCTCAAGATCAAAGAATTGCTTCTTTGGAACAACAAATGAAGTCTATGGCTGATACTATGAAGTCGATGTATAAACTCATGGCAACACAGATACAAAATCGACAGACTGTACCAGATGCTATACCAACTGACACTGATATGAGTCCAGTACAAGTTCCTCCAACAGCACAATCTAATACTCCTGGACCAGCTCAAACAAACCCTAGTCTCTCTGGAGCTGGGGGTAGTGCTTACAATGCTGTTCCTCCTCCCAACTATTCTCTACAAGTTACAACTTCACAATCTTCTGGAATTGTTAATGAAGAATTGAGGAATCTCAGAACTCAATTCGAGGCATTCAAACAGAAGGATGGTTTACAAAGGTTAGGCATCAAACAACCTTATCCGATAGAATAGAAGCAAGTATCGTATCCTCCTAAATACAAGCCTCCTACTATCTCATTCTATGATGGAACCACTTCTCCAAGTCAGTTCATTAATCACTTTGAAGTGATGACTGATCAGCTGCAACCAAGCGACGCCCTCCTTACTCGGGTGTTTGTTGGATGTCTCAAAGGAACGGCTTATGAATGGTATAGAAGTCTCCCAGATGGGAGCATTACCTCATTTTCCGGTTTCAAACAGATGTTTCTTGAACGGTTCTATGAAGGGCTCAATGACATGACTATGTCTGCTCTTATTAGAATCAAGCAGAAAAATAATGAAACTACAGAAGAGTACATTGAACGGTTTCGAAGAGAAGCTCTGAAGATGCCTCTTGGAACTCCTGATGCTGTCACCATCGACACATGCAAATCAAACTTGTTGCCAATCATCAGCATGTGGACAGGATCCACTCAATTCCAAGACTGGCCTTCTTTCATAGTTAGTGCCAAGGCCGCAGAAATTAGTGCTGAAACCTTCAAAGGTTTAGGAGTGCAGATGACTCCTAAAGAAACAGGTCAAGGTACTAACAATAAAAACAATGCTCGCAAGGGAAAAGAAACTCTTGAAGTTAATCTTCAGAGCAAAGATGCATCAACTGTTCAAACCTCTCCTACAACTCAACAACCAAGAACACCTCGCCCCAAAGAAGAATATTCTTTCGATGACGACGATGTCCTTGGTATCTTTGAATGTCTGCTGAAAGGTAATAAGATACAATTACCTGAGATCAAAAAACCTGATGAAGCTGGCAAAACAGATCATCCCAAATACTGCCCATATCACAGAATGCTGGGTCATACAATTCGTACATGTTATGTACTGAAAGGAAAGATCCAAGAAATGATTAAATCTGGAGCTATCTCTCTTACTCCAAAAGAGAAGACCGTCACCTCCAACGTCGTCTCTATGCAATTCAGAGATTTCCCTCCTCAACTCCTTGAAAGTGGGATCGTTCCTATTCCCAAGGCAACTCTTGACATAATGAATCTTCCTCCTCCACGGTCTAAAGGATTAGTGCCAATCACTTTAGAAACTGGAGAAATCATGTGGATCCATCCTGATCTAGTGGCAGATTTTGAATCGCCTTCTCCTCAAAAGACTACTTCTCGAAAGTCCAAGAAGGCTGGAAAGATTAAATCATGTCATATGACTTCTCTTGGATCTATTCCTGACACAGAGCCAAAAGAGAAAGAAGAAGCATTTGTTAGTGCTACTCGAACGGGGAAACCTTATCTAAAGGATTGTTCCAAAAATCCTGAGGATCCTCTTGATATCCCTCCAGCTGATAAAGATGCTTCTAATGTTCCTCCTGAAGAAGAATCATCCACTGAACCTGTTCCTCCCAAGCCTACAGCTCTGGAGAAAGGCAAACAACAGGCTCGGTTTGATAAACCAATCAAGAAGTCCTCTCCTCTTGGACTTCAGAAGCCTTATAATTTTGACATTTTAGCTCAGCTTGCTAATACTCCAGCTAGAATGTCCCTCTTTGAACTTCTACGTCTTTTCAAAGAGACTCGGGAGACATTAAGTGAAGCACTTCTACAAGCTGACTCTTGTCTTGCACAATTGAAGAAGCCAGATGCAGAACCTGCCACTTGCTTACATTGCAACAGTGTATTGGAAATTATCCCAAATATCACCTTTACACAAGACGACATGCTATTGGAGGATAATCGACATGATCGGCCTCTCTACTACACCGGTTATATCGATACAATGAAGATAGATCGTATCCTCATTGATCCAGGGTCTGCTATAAGCATAATGCCAAAGAGTCTGTTGGATGAATTAAAAATCCCTCTTCACAAGCTCTCTAAGACGGTTACTACTATCCTGGGATTCAATCAAAGCCGAAGCGAGCCTTTGGGAAAGATTCATCTGAAGCTTCAAATAGGTGATTTCAGATCCAAAGTCACTTTCTATGTGATTGAGATCGTGGGATCCTATAATCTTCTTCTGGGGAGGCCCTTTCTTCATGAAAATAATGTGGTGCCTTCTACTCTTCATCAGTGTTTTAAATATATTGATAGCAATGGAAGAGTACAAAAAGAAGTTGCTGATATAAATCCCTTCCATGGGGTTGAAGCTTATTTCAATGATACCCAAATGTACAAAGAAGAGTATACAAGGGTTATACAAGCTATGGAGAAAGAGGATTCACAAAGTGAGACCTTAATAATTCCTGTTAAAGGTCGAACTATTCAGCAACAATCTCCCAAACTCTCAGAAGAAGGTTCTTTCATCATTCCGGTGAGTGGACGGATTTCTCCGTTACCTCAGTCGTTTGCTCAAGACACAATGATTATTCCTGTCAGTGGGCGTACTGTAATTCCTGCATCTCTATATATGAAACAGGATACTCTGCTAATTCCAGTTGGAGGGCGGATTATTCTTCCATCTCAAACTTCAAGGGAGTTCACCTCTTCTGAGCCATTTGTTATCGATCTTAATCGAAACAACTTCTTCTCGTTCTTCTTCTCCCCCTTTAGTCATTGACTTAGCTAAAATCTCTAAGGCTCAGCCTTCTCCCAATGTAAATACTGCTGCTTTTATATTTAATGAAAAGTCTCCAACTTTGCAGTATGCTGATGTGTGTAATTATGTTCATAGTTATTTACATTTGTTATATGACTTGAGCGCAATAACCATAGGGGTTGTACAGACTGTTCATACAGATATATCCCTAGAACTTGTACAATCTTCATACTTTCTAGTTCCCAGCAGAAAGCCATGAGACATTCCAATATTCTTCTATAAAGGGCCCCAAAGTCCTTCTGATTTAGAAGATGAAGACAAAAATGATGACACTGGAAGATTACAACTACGTCGTTATAGTCAGCAATCTAAAGACATCATCAAAAATATGGGCTATGACTTCAGGACTGGCCTCAATAGTGGAAAAGGAAGAAAAATGTATGTTCGTATTCCTCCTCTGAAATATGGAAGGACGAAATACGGACTAGGCTATATAACTCCTACTCCTTTTATCAATATTATCCATGAAGATCCCGAGTCTGACGAAGATAAGAGATCTGATTCTTCTAGTACCACTTCTTGGGATTCCGATACAAGTATCGGGGACTTCTACTGCAACATTCTGTCTTCCAACATGGTTTCCATTGACCATTCTGAAGAAAGTGATGAAGACGAAGAAGAGTTTGAAATCTCACCTGAATTGGAACAATGGGCCCAAAGATTAGATAATCAATGGGAGTTCCGTTTCGATCAAAAAGAACCTCCGACTGAAGACAAACTTGTTCAAATAGATGTTGGTGAAGAGGGATCTCCCAAACCAATATTCATTAGTGAAAGTCTTTCTGAACCTGATAAGCAAGACATGATCAAACTCATTCGTGACTACATCGATGTCTTCGCTTGGAGTTATGAAGATATGCCAGGACTTGATCCACAAATTACAACTCACAAGCTCAATATCTTGCCGAATGCTAAACCGGTCAAACAACAACAGCGACAATTTCGTCCAGACATTATGGATGCAATTGAAGTTGAAGTCAATAAACTCATAACCTCCGGGTTTATTAGAGAGGAACAACATCCCGATTGGGTGGCTAACATAGTTCATGTCCTTAAAAAGACTGGCAAGATCAGAGTATGCATAGACTTCCGCGATCTCAATGCGGCATACCCTAAAGACGAATTCCCTCTACCAATCACTGATGTCATGATTGATAATACTTATGGATTTGAGCGGATGTCATTCATGGACGGGTATTCTGGATACAATCAGATTAAAATGTTTCCAGATGACGAGAAGCACACTTCTTTCAGAACGCCGATCGGTACATACTGTTATACAGTTATGCCATTCGGTCTCAAGAATGCAGGAGCAACTTATCAGCGAGCTATGAGCACTATATTCCGTGAACATTTGCGAAAAACAGTCAAATGCTATGTTGATGATATTGCAGTCAAAAGTCGACAAAAGGAGGATCATATCCAAGATTTGAAGACTATATTTGATCTAATGCGTAAGCATTAATTAAAGATGAACCCTACTAAGTCCTTCTTAGGCGTCTCTAGTGGTAAATTTCTTGGCTTCGTCATTACCTCTAAAGGTATACACGTGGATCCCGAGAAGATCAAAGCCATCCAAGAGATGCGTCCTCCACGTACCTTAAAAGAGCTACGAGGATTTCAAGGAAGGATCGCTTATATCAGGAGATTCATCTCTAATTTATCAGGACGCTGCAGACCATTCAACAAACTTATGAAGAAAGGTGTTTCTTTTGTCTGGAATGATGAATGTCAGAAAGCATTCGATGATATAAAACAATATCTGATGAGCCCTCCAGTATTGGTATCTCCCGTTTCAGGAATTCTATTTCTCCTATATACTCGAGCAATGAGTCATTCATTGGGTGCATTACTCGCTCAAAAGAATCAAAATGGTCATGAACAAGCCATCTACTATCTCAGTCGTACTATGACCGGAGCTGAACCTCGATATTCACCGGTCGAAAAAGAATGTCTAGCCTTGATGTTCGCTGTTCAAAAGACACGATATTATATCATTGGCCAGACTATTCATGTCATCTCCAGGATCAATCCTATACGGATCATGATGAAGAAACCCAGTGTTTTGAATTCTCGATTAGCTAACTGGGGAATCCTACTTGCTCAGTATGACATGCATTATATTCTTCAGAAGTCAGTCAAAGGACAAGCTTTAGCTGATTTTCTGGCTGCTCATTCAATTCCAGAAGATTCAAAACTCTATGACGAAATTCCAGATGAAGTCCTAGATTCAAACCAAATTGCTGAAGAAGATCCTACTTGGCGTCTATTCTTTGATGGAGCTTCAAGGATAGGTCTTAATGGTGATATTGTCGTTGGAGTTGGAATCGTTCTTGTATCGCCAGAAGGTCTTGCTATCCAAAGAGCTTATTCTCTCGATCAGTCATGTTCAAACAATGTAGCTGAGTACAATACATTACTCATTGGTCTTCAACTCGCTAAACATCTAAATATTCAACATTTGGAGGCGTACGGAGACTCTAAACTCATCGTCAATCAGATAAGGGGTACTTATGAAGTCCGCCATCAAGATCTGGTTCCTTATCATAGATCAGCTATAATTATGGCTTCTTCGTTTGAAGAATTCTTCATCGAACATGTTAGGCGAGCATGTAACACAGAAGCTGATGCTCTAGCTAATCTTGCAGCGGTGTTGGCTATCCCAATTAGACGACAACAAATGATTATTGTTCGCAATCGAGAATTGTTCCATCTTGAAAATAACCTAACCCTAGGACTTCCAGTTGACATTAAAGAATCAACATCTCATGACGTCAACACAATAAGAGGATTTGGATTTAGTCGTAAATCTTTATCATCTTCATCTGATTCCAGCATGGAATTCATCTTCAGTAATTCGGCCGAGAATCAAAATACGGATACGAATTGGAGACTTCCTTTCTTAGATTTCGTATTGTATGATATTCTTCCAGATGATCCGAGTGAAGCAGCATCTATCAGACGACGATCATTCCGATTCTATTATAATCATACAACAAAGACCTTATATCGTCGAGCCTATGATGGTTTACTTCTCCGATGTGTTGCCGGTGACGAGGCTCAACAAATTATTCGTGAAGCACATGATGGAATTTGTGGAGCACATCAGCCTGGACCAAAACTTCAAGACCGTATTCGACGTATGGGTTATTATTGGCCTACTATGGTATCAGACGCCATCGAATATGCAAAGAAGTGTAAAGCTTGTTAAATCCATACGGATTTTATTCATCAACCTTCGAAATTTCTACATCCGACGGCAGCATCATGGCCCTTCGAAGCTTGGGGCATGTACATTATTGGTCCGATCAATCCGCCGTCATCCAAGGGTCATCGGTTTATTCTTGCAATAACCGATTACTTCTCCAAATGGGCCGAAGCCATTTCTTTGTCTGAAGTTAAGACGTCCAATGTCATTTGCTTTATTAAGCACCACGTCATCTACAGATTTGGTGTTCCTCGATGCATTATTCATGATAACGGACCACAGTTCGTCAGTCAGAAGTTTACTCGATTTTGTGACGATCACCGGATCAACAATGTGGCTTCTACCGCATATAATCCAGCAGCTAACGGATTAACAGAAGCTTTCAACAAGACCATCATCAAACTCCTAAAGAAGTTTGTCTCTACTAACAAATGTAATTGGAGTGATAAGCTCGGTAAATGTTTGTGGGCTTATCGTACTACAGTTCGTAATGCTACTAAATGTACACCCTTCTCTCTGGTGTATTGTTGCGAAGCTGTTCTTCCATTAGAGATTCAAATTCCTTCTTTAAGGATAGCAATCGCTAATGAACTCACTGCAGAAAATAATGATCGTCTTCGACTTCAAGAATTAGAAGCTCTGGATGAAAAGCGATTATCTGCTCAACAGAATATTGAATTCTATCAAGCTAGAATTTCAAGAGCTTTTAATAAGAAAGTCAGAATTCGGGCGTATCAAAAAGGAGAACTTGTTCTAACTGTCAGACGTCCTATGACTATGACTCATATGAGCAAGGGCAAATTTGACGCAAAGTGGGAAGGACCCTATATTGTGAGCAAAGTTTTCTCAAATGGAGCTTAGCAACTCTCAGAATTGGATGGTCAAAAAGTTTTGATGCCTATTAATGGCAAATTCCTTAAAAAGTACTATGTATAAATGTAAATGCTTGTAATCATCAGACAGTTTCATGTTTAGAAATAAAATTTTTATTTTATTTTTATCATGAATGATGATACATGATATTAAAGAAGATCACTATCATCCTTTGCTACATTTGGATGTGGGCAACTGCCGTCCTTCTCGAAGACGTGATCAGCAAAAGAGTCGAGAACCTCCTTGCTAGAACCCACGAGGAACTTGCAAACGGCCATCCTCATGGCTTCTTCTTCTTCAGTCTTTCCTGGTTCGAGCAGAAAATCCAGAATATCCCTTGGTGGCTTGGGTGCAGACGAACCTTCGCCTGCTTCCGTCTTCTTCGATTGAACTGGATCAGCAGGGTGTTCTTCAGTACTTTTCTGAACTTTTGAGGCAATTCCAGTTTTCTTGAATGCTTCTTCAGACGACATTTTTATGTTTGAAAGAATAAGTGTTCGTTCTTGTCAAATTTTTGCTATAATTATAGGCAGAAGTTCTACAAATAATGAAACGTCACGTTCATCCGACGGTTCATCCATCCATTAATTGTGTTCATCCGACGATTCATCCGTTCATTTATTCGTCCGTTCATGATCTTCTATCAATTTATTAAAGTGGGGATTCATTATTGATCATGTTTTCATAACCTCTGAATCAATTCCGAATCTACTTGCTCATTTGTCATTTTTGACCTCTGCATAGAAATCAATCTATTTTCTTTTGAGTTCATACATATTATCACGTCCATAATACCTCTGATAATATCATATACTCTAAAACAGAAAAGAAGATTTCATTATCTATCATGTCCACAATTCATCCACAAATACAAATCTTTGAGCATAGAAGAATTATCATTTCCATTCTCATTTCACCACAAAAAGTCTATTACATTTTCTTAGACTTTCTTACAAATCATAATGGAAATCTATTACAAATCTTGGATTTTCATTTTACACCACAACAATAACCTAATAGAGATCCATCTTCTTCTTTGGATCTTCTCCGTCGGACCTTCTCCGTCAGGTTCGTTGTTGGTAGCAGTTCCTGACTGTCTGGGTCCCAGTCACGACCAGATCAGCAGGAATCAAACTCTGGTCTTCTCTCTCAGACGAGAGGAGAACCACAGAGTATGGCAGCCCGAAGTCGTGGTGCTACCAGTACAACTGGTGGATTGGGGGTAACCTCTCAAGGAATACAGGAATATATCCAAACCTTGGGATACAATTCCTAGTTCTCTCGTGAAATGAACTCTACTACCCGATTTCTCGGGGTAGAGTTGACTCCACCATCCAACTCTCATGTATAAAGGCTCTTCCTACCATCTGAGGAAGACCCTTCTATCCCACGAAGAGTTCTGAGTTGTTTGATTTATGCGTCAAAAGCGTATGACCTCCCTGATGTAGATGTCAGCAGGATATTCTCCACAACATCCACATCCCCAATGCCAGTTCTGAAGAAAATTTTCAGCCAAGTTTCTGCAGAAAGTATCAACAGAAATCATTCAGCGTGCATTTATCAAACAGAGACAGGCGTGTATTGTTCAAATCAGAAACAGAAAGCTTATCTTCAAACAGCAAAAATAGTACACGTATTACACTGACTTACCTTCAAGTTTGGTGCTAAGGATTGGCAAACTCATGTTTGATACAGTGCGCAGAAGTTGAACATTAGAAAACATTGCTTTCCTGTTTGAGAGTGAAATCTCCCAAAAATTTCATTCTCAGAGAAGAAGAAGAGGAATGGGAGATGAGTATCTGTGAAACTCTTCTATCTATTTAAAAGGCAAAGTACAAGTCTATTCTTGGAAAAGATCCGCATAAATAGTGCTCGTAAACCGTGGAATGAGTGTTACGTGTGCTTTGGAAGACAGAGCAACATTGGAAATAGTCAAAGGGTGCTAACTAATATTCTTCATTAATGCACGCAGATTAAACACAGAAGTTGTACTTCATTCTTCAAGACAGGCACTGATGGCCTTACAAAAGACAAAACAAAAAGAGTGCAACAAAAGCACAAAAGACACGCTCTATTTTCCAAAGCGACTGAGCTTAATGCCTAGTTCTTCTACGCTTTTGACCCCCATGCGGTGTAACAGAGCCTTCAACATTTCACGCTGCTCTATGAGGCTGCGCCCATCAGAAGAGAACGAGCCATCTAAGCCAAAATAGCTCAAGAAATTCTTGGCTAGTTGCAAGGGATCATCTTTGAGTTCGAAGACAAGGGGCTCTGGCTCTTCACCCCCAAAAGTGGGGTCACCATGGGAACAAAAGCCCAACTTGCGTGCTTCTTCCTCAGCTTTCTCTTTTGGTGTCATGTTGACGTAAGATGAAGATTAAATAAATCCTCTCCCTGTTTATATAACAGAGCTCGCCGGCGGTTCATATTCCACCATAAACTGGATGAAATCAGTCTCAGAAAATGAAGAGTCATCATGACATTTAATAAGTTCATTTGGATATTCTCAAAGAACTTCGAAGTCTTTCCGACTTCCGAAAAATTTAAAGTCATCACAGCGTAACTGATTTCATTTTATCATCTTATTTTCAAAGTATTTCGAAAATTTTGAAATCTTTTCAATTTTTCGAAAACTTTGAAGGGGGTCTTGTAGGCCTTTAAAAATGACAGTCACGCTGAGTTGATCAGGACAGAGTCAAAAGTCACGCTTAGTTGATCCAGACAATATTTATAAATCATGCTGGGCAGACAGCTCATCATTTGTCAGAGAGTAATTATGACTGACAGCACAACAGTCGAAGAATGTCTCTTCGTATGCCACGTTGCACAGAATTCGAGAGATCACAGCCGTCTATTACATGATTTTCGAAATCTTCTTCAGCAAGACTCAACTTTTGTCAAGTTGGCGTACCAAAAGAGCTTCTTGTCATTTAATGTGACTGACAAAAGCAATCACTACCAGAGATTTTGTGTCAGTCGAGGCACGTTGAATCAAGACAGCTGGCAGTTCTATCCCAAATCTGCGTGTATTCTGAAGTTTTCTTCATCAAAGTCTGCGTAGATTCTGAAGCTTCTTGCCCCACGTTTGCGTAGATTTTGAAGCTTTCTACCCCGAGTCTGCGTGAATTTCGTCTTCACCAAGTCTGCGTGGATTCTGAAGCTTCTTGCCCCAAGTTTGCGTGGATTTTGAAGCTTTCTACCCCGAGTCTGCGTGGATTTCGTCTTCAACAAATTTGCGTGGATTTCATCAAATTGGAGTACGTGGCAGCCATGCCACTGATCTCTCGCCTGCGTGTCCTGTAACTTGTACACGACTCATGCATGATTGCCATGTGTCCAACAGTTACTGGCCACGTCCAGTAACTGCTCACAACCTTGCGTATGTTAAATCCTGCGTGATTTTCAACTAAGCACAGGCTGTGAAGACAGTTATCTTTTCAGTTATTATTTTTGACTCTATAAATAGAGTTCTTTTTCTCATTCATTGTAGGGATACATAGTTATCTACTGTCAAAATTTTGAGAGCTTTTCTTCTTCGCATAGTCCAAGGGATAAAGTGATCGTCTTCTAGATCAAATTCCTACAGTTGTAATTTTCCCAGATACACAATAAATAAAGGAATTTATTTATGGAAAACAGAAGGCAGCTCTCCGATTCAAGACTCCAGGAAGCTTCACCTTCAGCACCGAATAGAAAGCTCTGACAACTTCCTGAGCCATCTCCTCGTCTTCGATGGAGGTCGTCGGAGAAGAAGCTTGGAAAGTTTCCTCTACTTCAAGGAGGAATACCTGACAAGAAGCCAAACTTGACAAGAAAATCCATTCCACCAAAAACCACTCTTGATTATCACGTGTCACGTCCATATTACCTCTGATATCGATAGTCTTCCGACTTGACGCCTATACCCAACCCGAGATAAAAGGTACGACGCCAAGATCACAAAACCTATCACAACCTCGTTACCTCTGTTAGGTTTTGTTTCAAATCTATTACCTGCACCGCTGGTGTGTCAAAGGGTAATAGGTCCACGAAAGCATCATTCTAATCTATTTTCTTGCATTTCCGGATGCACAAAAGGGCAATGGGTCCAAACAAAAAGAGAGAGAGAGCGGGATTCCCTAGTGGGATACCCTTTACACAAATACGGTATTCGGCTCTCTAATACAAAGCACCACAGATACCACAAGCAGAGAATGGAGCGAATGTACTCTGTCTATTCAAAATCTATTTCATTCACAGGACTACATCTTATGAGAAAAACAAAAGGTTCTTCATCCCTTTATCTGGATAAGAAGTAAAAGATTACATTTAATGTCCAAAAAGAAGGGAGAATACGCTACTCATTAGTAACACATATCTTGGTCAGCCAGGCAGCACTACGCTTTCGTCGAAGAAGGCTATGTTTTTTTGTTGAACAAGCAAACAAGGCTGTTGAACCTTCAGGGGGCTATACGGAGGAGGGCAAATGTAGCATGCTAAAACATCTACAGATGGTGATCTCCTTTCCTCTATATTACGGACGTCGTGGGCCCATTTCTTCAAGAGACCATACCTTCAAAATAATATCTCTAGAGTTGCTTTGGCCTATATGAAAAAATGTGAAAGCAGAACTTTCATGGTAATGCCCAACTACCGTCCGACTCTTCGATGTATAAAGGTTCTTCCTACCATCTGAGGAAAACCCTTCCAAAACACGACGAGTCCTGAGTTCTCTGATGTGGGTGTCAAGTGTTGCATCTTCACCATGCCCAGAATCGTCGATACCGATCCTGGATAAATTTGCTAGCCAGATCCCTACAAAATATAAAAAGGGGCTGAAAGAAAGTCAGACTCAGGAAACTGCAAAAAAAAACAAAATCCTGAAGACTCCTATGCGCCGAAAGGGCCATGCGCCCAAAAATAAGACATGTGGATGCATTACTCTCGGACTACGCGGGCGCATAACATGCCATAGCTTAAAAGGGCACATAATATGGCTGTTTGCCATTGATTGTCGTAGAACAGAACAATTTTATAGGAGGACTGAACTTGACTCACAATTATAAACTCGCTTGTACAAAAGAGAGCCTAGGAACAAAACCTAGGAAAAGCAATCTAAGTACAATTTTTAGTTTTGATTCTGGAGGGTGACGGTAGAGGCTCGGGAAAGTGCTATCAACTCTGCCTTACTCCTTGGACGATCGAACGCTACCTCGGCTTCGGTGAAGAAATGCTCTCTGAAGACACGAAGGGAAGAGTCTACTTCTGAGCTTTTCGTGCTTTTCTATGCGTTTCTCTGTGTGTGTGTTTGTAAGGGAATAGCACCTTACTATTTATAGGAATTCATGAGGGATGGAATGTACAGCCACGTGGAAAACTTTGGGCCACATAGTTGTAACTGTGTCTCGAGACTCGGTTTATAGTGGACAGCTAGGGATTGGTTGAAATTGATCATGATCTGTTTGTTACAGTAAATCTGAACTATTAAGAATTGGTCAATCTCTGCCACGTGTCTCAACTACTATTATGTGGCAAGCCATATAAAGGATGTATCCTGGCCGAGCCGCATGAAGGACGTCTCATAACCGAGTCGCATGAAGAATGTCTCACGACCGAGCCGCATAAAAGACGTCTCATAGCCGAGCCGCATGAAGATTGTCTCATGACCGAGCCGTATGAAGGACATCTCATAACCGAACCACATGAGGAATGTCTCGTGACCGAGCTGCATGAAGGACGTCTTATAACCGCGAGCCGCATAAAGGATGTCTCATAACCGAGCCGCATGAGAGATGCTTCATGATCAAGCCGCATGAGAGGTGTCTTATGACTGAGCCGCATAAAGGGTGTCTCATAGGTGATCCGCATGAAGAGTTTCCCTTGGTTCGTGAACTGTGCCGGATGTTAGGATGATTTTCTTGTCTTTTTAGGAGCATGTCATGTCTCATCTTCATGTCAAAGCTGTCATCTTTGTCAGAGCTGTCACCTTTGTGTCAGAGTAATTATGGCCAACTGCATAAGGAGACATTTAATGCTTAGGCTGACTTCGAACCGCTTAAGGCTCTCCGTTGCTTTTGGGCCGCATGAAGCTTTCTGGGTTTTGAGCCGCATGAAGCTTTCTGGGTTTTGAGCCGCATGAAGCCTTCTGGATTTTGAGCCGCATGAAGCCTTCTGGATTTTGAGCCGCATGAGGCTCCGAGCCGTATAGAAAATCCCTTTCTTTTTTATGCTTCTACAAGACCCGCTTCAAAGTTTTTAATTTGTAAAATTGAAATACTTTGAATAAGAAGCATGGGTATGTCCTAGGAAGCGTCGAAACGGCATAAGCTCTTCATGCCGCATAGGCTTCTCTGACCGCATACTGGTTTTGTGCCACGTGGGCATCCTATCACTTCGACATTAATTGTTTTTTGATTTGCTATGATGATTTGGAGCAATTTTTTTGGATAGAATCCTAAGAGTCGGCATTAATTTTTTTGATTTGCTTTGATAATTTGGAGCCGTCTTTTGGATAGAATCCTAAGAGTCGCCTTTATCCTTCGGCCACCATAAAATCCGAAGCGGCGTCTATCGCTCTACGCGCCTTTGCCAGCCTATAAATACGAGATGTTTGAGGGGAAAAGTCCTTTCTTTCTTTCTTCAAACTTTCTATTGCCCTAGTCGCCATTTCTCCTCTTCTCTCGATCAACCATGGCTCCCAAAGCTTCTTCCAGTGCTGCAGCGAAAGGAAAGGGCTTGCTTCCTCGTCGAATACGGCAAGCTCGATCCACCCCGACGTTAATCCTTCTATTAGTGGTAAAAGTGATGGAAAGAAGCTGCATTAATCCAAACCCTAAATATAATGGCTATGTCGTATGTTTTATACGCGGGCCCTCCTCTGTTATTCTTCGGCATAGTTGATGCTCTTTTCGTCTTCACTAAACTGCTCAAGTTCTGTGTGATGAATCTGCATGAGCTGTGCCGTATAGGCCGCATGAATGCCTCATGACTGAGCCGCATGAGAGATGCTTCATGACCGAGCCGCATGAGAGATGCTTCATGACTGCATAAGCACTTTATGGACTGGGCCGCATGAACATCCACGTAACAGAGCCGCATAAGCTCGGAAAGCACTAAGTGGTTTTCTCTTGGCTATCTTCTAACTTCTTTCTTCTTTTCTTTTCAGTATACCTGCCGGTCAATCCTTCGGGGGAGCTCTTGGTAGGTCAGGCTCAATCCGCCTTGGGTGTGAGGTTCGACCAGGTGGTCGAATATGTGTCAGCCCAAATTACTCAAAATCAATCTAAGGACAGGCTGAGAGTCATCAACAACCAATCTTTCTTCTACCTCTTGGGTATGATGAACTTGGGAAAATTAGGGGGCATCTGAAACCCGCATTCTTCTTTGGGGATGCCTTAACTGTAAAGAACTCTAGCATTCTAGATTTATTTAAAACTTGGAGTTTTTCTTCCAACGGGATGGCGATTCATATTCCTCAGATGGAACGTCATTTTCCGCTGTCCTGGTTTAATATGCTGCCAATTGACAAAAAAATGGTGGACTCCCTAACTCCAAGCCAGCAGGGGATCTTCGTGGGTGGTATTCATTACAACAAAACATCAAGGTCGGTAGTCACGGGCAAGATACCGGTCAGTCATTCTGTGATCGGGTTGGCCCCGGGTAGTTTCATAAACGTGTAGGGTCCCAACTTTAGGTTATCCCAAGCTGATACTTTTATGAACCAGATTGCTCAAAAGGGGTCCTACCCTACTGGTCGGCTATCACTGCTGAACTGGATGAACTCCAGCCCTCTATGGATCAATTTGACCTTATGGATCTTACGGACATATCGGGAACTCCTGCACGAGATTGGTCTTTATCATGCCATACGGGGCACTTGTTATGGTCTGCCCATAAACAAGAAACTGTTCATGGCTCTTGTCGAGATGTACAACCATCGCACGGGGACCTTTTTCACACCTGGAAGGGAAATAGGACTCGCTCTCTATGAGATGCGTGAAGTCTCCAAGCTACCCTGGGGAGATGAAGTTTTTGAGGCGTATACCCCTGCAAATGAAGAATTTGAGGAATTGGAGCGACGGTTTCCGGGTTTTGTGGCTGTTTACCGGGAATTACTACGTCACCATAGCACGTGCCAACAAATGTCGAAGAAAAAGAACGATAGCTCAGAAGGGAACCTTTCTCACACCAAGACCTGGCTCAGCTACCTGTTTGAACTCGGTGCCTCATGCCGGGTTTCCCCTCGGAGTCCTCGAACCCGGGAGGAGGTGTACAATCAGGTGTTGAATGCCAAGAGGGTTAAAACCATGGGTGATAGATTCGGGAGCCAATCTGACACCTTTAGTTACTTTTATCATGATACCCAGAGGATGTCTGATAAGGCCTTCCTGGCACGATTTCTGATGCTGTGGCTGCAGAATTGTGTAGTTTTAGGGAGAGCTGGTGCTATTGAAAGAATCAGACGTAACTTGATCCTTCCCACTGTGAAGCTGGCCTTTGGAGGTAGGCTAGCTCTACTCTCCGCCATGGTATGCAGCATATATCGTGGTCTCCGTACTTTTTTGTCCAAAGTCATTGCTCGTAATACGGCGAAGGATTTTGAACGAATCGAGCTGCACTATCATTATCTGATGGGGTGGCTGTTAATGCATTACCCATTTTTGATGAGGCCTGGCCCTGAGGACGACGTGACCGCTGATGATGCCTTCATCTACCAGTTTCGTCGTATGCCATGGGAGTACACAACCATGTCAGCCTGTCGGATGGCGCTGGTTCGAGTGGACAGATATTCCTTCTTCGTGTCCGTTCCTCATTTTACTGAGGAAGAAGTGAGAGGCATACATCTTGATGGTGCTGCATCTTCCCATTTCTTATCCGAAAAGATGCTCCTCTGGTTGCAGAACATCCGCCCTGCACATCTGGTGTATCATAATCATAATGCCGCCTTTTTGGAGCCTTACTTACCCAGTCGATTCTCTCGACAATTTGGGTATAGTCAAATGTTCTTGGACAACCCCAGCTCCTGTCTGGGTTTTGAGGGCAGCGTTCTAGACGACATCCGGGCTTGGCATTATTATAGCACGGTTCATACCCGTGCCAGCTTCTCCGTACCCGATGCTAGAGTCGGGGCATATTTTGTATATGGCGGCCCTGTACCATGTCATGGTAAATAAGCCCCCTAACAATTTTGACCCAAGTACCAGCTTCATTACTGGTACTCGTTTGGAGGAGAAGCCAAAAAAGTCCCAGATGAGGACCAAGAAGGGGAATACAGTTGAAGTGTCTGACTCAGAGTCTATTAACGTGGACGAGGAGGATGACCCTGATAACCTGCTTCCTCCTATAGGCAATTCGGTGGCAGATCCACCCCCTGATGTGCCTAGTCCTTCACGTAAACGAAGCAGGCATGAGTCCTCAGTCGTCGGTAGAACTTGCTCCCAAAAACGGGTCACGGTCAAGGCTCGCGGGCCGAGCACTAGGGAGAGAAGTGATTACGTCGAAGCCGTTTCAGAGGTGAATCGAGTTACGACCACCCTTTTTAGTTCTTCTTTTCTGAAATATAATTTGATCATTATTTTTTTCTCTTTGTAGGCGTTAGGAGAAGTAAACTCCCCAGAACCGGCTATCGCCTCTGAGGTTGACCCTGTTGTAGCCACCTTAATTGGTGCTATGACTGCCGAGCTTTCTTCCACCACGGTCGTCCCCGCGATGGCTGAGATTCCTCCTGCTGTTCTCATCTCAACCAGGGATGATGTGGGCTTTACTGAACTAATTCCTGAGGTTGCTGAACCTCGGCCTGTTGATACCAACCTAGTTGTATCCACTTTCGGAACGACTGGGGCAGAGAAAGCAGCTGAAAGTGGCTCAGGTGTCGCCGTTGAAGAGGATATGGCGGCTATGAGCGAGCCTCAACCTCAGCCTCATCGACCCTCCCCTGGTAAGCTATGTCATGTCTTGACTAGTGAGGAGGTTCATTTGCTCTATCTTCATATCCTTCGGGTTAAATTGATCGATGGTTGTTCCGGACATACAGATCCTGCTCCTTCTCAGTCGACAACAGACATTCTCATGGGAGAAGTTACCAGGGGGATCTAGTGGAAGGAAGTATGCCTCTTCCTCCTCGAGCTCAGATCGAGGGACCTCTTGTCGGGTCGAGTTCAGGAGGACAAGTAGTGGGACTGCCGGGGTGGAAAGAAATAGTCCCTGCACCCTCCTCGGTTAATGTGGCTTTATCATCGTAGGTCGACCTTTCTGCACTGCCAAGTCTTCGAATCCTTTGGGCTGTGAAAAAGGAGATGATTGCTGTTCAGGCGTCTTATCGTTCGGAACTTGCATCCCTAGTGATAGGGACATCAAGTTCTGGTACATCTTTTTTGCAACCATCTTCGACTCTCTCGGCTATTCTTTCTTTAACACCGTCCTCTTCGAAAGTTCTGGACGAATCGTCGAAGGACGTGATTGATAGGTTTTACTGCCATTTGAAACGAGGTGTCGAAGCTGTCCTGGAAAGAGGGACGTCTTTTGTACTAGCTCGTCAATGCGCCCGCGGTCAAATTGAACTTCTCAGAACACTCCCTGGCGGGGCAGGGATGGTCGACCTCTTGGAGCCCAAATTGGTAGAAGCTGATAAGCTTGTGGCTCAGCTTCAAAGGCTGCAGCAACTTGATATATCTTTGGCAATAGATCAGGAGCGCGCCTTCCTTACAACAGCCATGGAAAAGGTAAGGATGGTACTGAATACGTTCAAGCCTGCTCTAGTGAAGGACCTTCGAGATCTGTCTCTAAAGTATGATCAACTGAGCCGTAGAGGAGAGGACTGTTTAGCTCGGGAAGAGGACGCATCTCGTATAGCTTTTTCAGAATCTGAGCTCTAGGCCTCCCGTAAAGATAAGGAGTTAATTTGTCGGAAGACCGACCAGGTCACCCGAACCTCAGCTGCCCTGGAGTGTGCGCTGAAGAAACTTGAAGACCGTTAGCAGGCTCATGCGCATCTAGAGGATGCTGAAAAGTTGACACAAGAGGCCGAGCACCGGGCCACACTGAGGATAGAGCGGTCGACAACCAAGCTAAAGGACCGGCTCAGAGAACTGTGTGTCGCCGAACCATAATCGGATTTTTCTCTCTTTTATTATTATGTCCCTCCATTTTTTATGTAGCACTTTTAACTTTAAATGAATGAGTATGTTTACCCCATCGTTTATTTGTGGTATCTGTTGTGTTTGTACAATATCTTTGGTATTATGGTATTTGACCTACTGGGGGACTTTCTGTGGACCTATTACCCTTGGCATACCTTGGTTTTAGGTATGGGTAATAAGTTCGATAGAGAGACCCAACATATTTACTCGAACGTGGTAAACATGAGGTTTGATGATAGAACCTTCCTACTCAGAGGTACTGAGGACATAGTAGGGGTGGGCTCAATATAGATACCTAGAACAACTCCGTGGTAAGGTGGACATGGAAGTTCTTGGTATTGGACGAAAGAATGCTATGGAATAACTGGGCTCCATAGGCATATGATGGTGAGGAAAGAGGTGCATGTACCAGAGGACCTAGTACAACATTTGTGGTCAGCTGCGGGCATTTGTAGTCAACTGTGGACATTTGTGGGCTTATTACCCTTGGCATACCCTGGTTTTGGGTACGGATAATAATTAGAGAGAAAACCAACATACTTACTCAGAGGTAATGAGGACGTGGTAAAATAGGAGTTTTACAACGGAGTCTTTCTGCTCAAAGGTAATGAGGACGTGACAGGAGTTGATTCACCGAAGGATACATAGAACAACTTAGAGGTAATATGGACGTGGAAGTTCTATGTAAGGGGTGATTTGTTTGTGATGGAAGAGAAACAACTCAGAGGTGGCATCGATGTGGTTGTTTCATGAATTTTGTGGACCTATTACCCTTTTTTATGCACTGAAAGTGCGGGTAAGAGATTCTAAGGAAAATGCTTTCTTAGGGAGGAAGTTCAGAGGTATGATCATACATGACTTGCTGCCCGGAAGATGAATTCATTTGTGGTAACCAGAGTGTAAGTTCAGCGGTACTTAAGGGTACATAACCCAACAATCTGGTTGATTCGGAGGGTGTCGTTTAGACATAATACTTCTTCAGGAACTTGCCGTTGATGGGCATCATGAGAAAGTCTCCGTTTTGCTTTGCGAGACTGTATGCACCATTGGAGAATACAGCGTCAATGATGAATGGGCCTTTCCACTTGGGCTGGAACTTGCCGACGGTTTTATGAGTCATAACCATCGGCCTACGAACTGCCAAAACGAGATCACCTACTTGGAATGTTCTCAGTTTGACCTTTTTGTTGAAGGCTCTAGAGATGCATGCTTGATAAAGCTCGATTCGTTGTTGAGCTAGCAGACACTTCTCATCTAAGGCCTCTAATTTTTGTAGCCGACGACGGTAATTATCATTCGACATTAGTCGATAAGTGAGGGCGACGCGGAGAGAGGGGATTTGAGTTTCCAATAGAAGAACTTCCTCACTTCCGTATACCAAAGAGAATGGTATGTTCCCAGTGGCTGTCCGGACAGTTGTACGGTACTCCCATAGGCATTCGCCAAGCTTTTCATTCTAGTCGCGTTTGTTTGAGGACACGAACTTCTTGAGAAGCTTGATTATGGTTTTGTTGAAAGCTTCAGCCAGACCATTAGCCGCCGGGTTGTATGGTGTTGAAGCAACATTCTGAATTTGATGTTTGTCGTAAAACCGATAGAAGGCATGGCTTACAATTTGCGGACCATTATCATGGACGATCCTTCAAGGTAGTCCAAACCGATATATGACATGATGCTTGACGAAGTTGATCACGTTTGATGTCTTCACTTCTGCAAGCGGAACAACTTCCGTCCATTTACAGAAGTAGTCCGTAATTGCGAGTATAAAGCAGTGTCCCCTAGATGAAAGCGGGTGATTGGACCAATGATATCTATTTCCCATGCCTCAAATAGCCAGGATGCCACCGTCGGATGTAGAAATTCGGATGGTTGGTGTATGAAATCCATATGGACCATACAAGTTTTATATTTTCGTTCATTGTCTATTGCATCTGCTACCATCGTAGGCCAGTAATAGCCCATCCGGCGAAGGCGGTCTTGTAATTTTAGGCCAGGTTGATGGGCTCGTAAACGCCATCGTGAGCTTCGCGCACGACTTCTTTGGCTTCCGTATTTGGCAAACACCGGAGCAGTAATCTATCATAGGATCACCGATAAAACATCTTTGTCTTTGTATCATAGAAGAATCTGAGAGAACGTCTTCTAATAGAAGTGGCTTCTTTCGAATTTTCTGGCAAGATACCATAGACTACAAAGTTAATAAATGGAAGTCTCCAGTCCTGTGTTTCGTCAACCGTCAGGGCAGAATAAATCACAACAAATTGTACATTGTTCTTAGGACAAACCAATTCATGGGCTATTACGTCAACCAAATGATGAACATGATTTGGAACTGCCAGGGAAGTGGCAAGGCCTGCTAGGGCATCGGCTCTAATGTTCTGGAGTCTGGAAACATGTTCTATGAAGAACCCTTCCAAGGACGTAATGATGGCAATTGCTATTTGATGATAGGAGATCATGTCTTCATGGCGGACTTCATATGAACCCCGGATCTGATTAACGATTAACTGTGAATCTCCATATGCTTCTAGGTACTCTACCCCCAATTCTTTTGCAAGTTGGAGGCCGATAACCAAGGCATTGTACTCGGCCACGTTGTTTGAACAAGGTTTCGTGAGGGAGTATCCCCGATTGATCACCAATCCAGAGGAAGAAATCAGTACCACTCCGACTCCAATGACGATATTGCCTTTGGGCCCGGTTCTTGAAGCACCGTCAAAGAACATTCGCCAGACGATATCATGGGAATCCATATTTTAATTGGCGACCTCGTCTGGGATCTCTTCGTATACTCTGGTTGCCTCCGAACCTGGATGGGCAGCTAAAAAGTCTGCCAAAGCTTGACCTTTAACAGCCTTCTGCAGGACGAAGATCATATCGTAGGGGGACAGTAATATTGTCCAGTAGCGAGGCGAGAGCTGAGTGTACCAGGTTTGGTCATGAGGACCATGAGGGGGTTGACTCGTGATATAACATGGATGGTCTGTCCCGTAACATAGTATCGCGTCTTTTGAATGGCGAACACCAAAGCGAGGCACTCCTTCTTCACGGCGGTGTATCTATGCTCAGGCCCTATCATCATTCGGCTGAGGTAATAGATAGCTTGTTCATGCCTTGCATCATTATTTTGTGCTAGTAGAGCGCCGAGGGAATGCTCCATCCCTCGCATATTAAGCAAAAACGGCTTTCCAATAACCGAGGCCACCAGGACTGGAGGTTTCGACAGATATTCTTTAATATTGTCAAAGACACATTGGCACTCTTCATCCCATACAAAGGAGACGTCTTTTTTCATAAGGTGTGTAAATGGTTGACATCGTCCGGAGAGGTTAGATATAAACCTCCTGATATAAGCTAGCCTCCCTTGAAGGCCTCTGAGCTCACGGAGATTTCTTGGGGGACCATCTCTATGATTGCCTTTATTTTTTCAGGGTATATGTGGATACCTTGGGAGGTAATGACAAAACCCAAGATTTTCCCGCTGGATACGCCCAAGAATGATTTGGTGGGATTCATCTTTAAATTGTGTGCTCGTATCAGGTCAAATACTGTACTCAGATCGTGCAGATGATCTTCCTTAGAGCGGCTTTCAGCGATGTCTTCGACGTAACATTCTACTGTTTTATGCAGGTGGTCTCTGAAGATGACACTCATGGCTCGTTGATATGTGACGCCGGCATTCTTTAAACCAAAGGGCATGACTGTGTAGTAGTATACGCCAATCGACGTTAGAAATGATGTATGCCTTTCATCGTCAGAAAATATCTTGATTTGGTTGTATCCTGAGAAGCCATCCATGAACGACATGCGCTCAAAGCCACATGTGTTGTCAATCATTATGTCCGTAATAGGAAGAGGGAACTCATCCTTAGGACATGCTTCGTTCAGATTTTAGAAGTCGATGCAAATTTGGATCTTCCTATTCTTCTTGAAGACCGGTACTATGTTGGCTACCCAGTCTGGATGTTGTTCCTCGTGGATGAAGCCGCTGTCTATTAGCTTGTTGACCTCAACTTTGATAGAATTCATGATGTCCGGGCGGAACCGTCGTTGCTGTTGCTTGACCGGCTTCGTATCCGGACGATTGTTGAGCTTATGGAGTGCAACTTTAAGGTTTAACCCTGGCATGTCTTCATAGCTCCAGGCGAATATGTCAATATACTCTCTAACGAGTTACAATAGCGACTCCCGCTCTTCATCTGTCAGACTTTTGCTAACGAAGACTAGCTTTGGAGAGGATTCATCGCCGAAGTCAACTTGCATGACCTCATCTTCGGTAGGGGGATCACTTTGTTCGAAACGCTTCTCCCATTGCGCATCTAGCTGTTGGACCCAAGGCTCTAACTCGAGAAGTTCGGGTATGTCTTCGTCTTCTTCATAGGCATCAGCAAATGCCATATTGACAGACCAAGCTCGCCTGCGTACGTCCCCGATGCTGACATCTGAATCGGAAGTGGGTGATCCGGTCGAATGAGAATGCCATTCGTATTCCTCATCCGAGCTCTCGGGAGTTGTTGCCGGTGTAACATAGCCTAGACCATGTCCGGTCTTGCTGTAATAATCCTATGGTTTTCCAGCCGGGATCGACAATTACACAGGTGATCGCCGGGCAGTGCCGTGGTTCAAGCCTGGTGTAGTCTTCATATCATACCCCTGTTTTTGCATAAGGTATATGGATCGGGAGCTATACAGATAAAGCGGCAGTCTTTCGGTGCCGGGCTCGAGATCGACTTCATCTGGCCTGAAGGACTGTTGATCGTTCTTTCGGCCGAAGATGATTAGATGATCCTCTCCCGCGACTATGAAGCAAGCACCTTCCACGGGAGTAAGTTGGTTCGTGGTATAGACATTTGTCACTTGTGTGTATAAGTTGATGCCCATACCGTGTTCCATAGCATACATTACACGGAGCTTGTTAAGCTCGAGGTAGTTCATAGATAACCCTTTATTAATAAAATAAGGTTGTAGAAGCTTGGAAAATAATAAAGAAAGATCCATACGGCCAGAGAGCCCCATGCGGCTCAGAGAAGTCATGCGGCTCGAGAATCCATGCGGATCGAGGATCTATGCAGCTCAAAAAAGTCCTATGCGGCTCAAAGAGGAGCCACATGGCCTGCAAACAGCTTTCTCGTTTGTCCTTTACTACATTAAAGGCATTGACGGCTGACAGCTTGGACGAGGTGACAATTCTGACACAAAGATATCATTATGACTCCCTCATAATGACGGACTCCTTGGGAAGCAAAGAAAATCTCTGACACGATCCCCCGAGAGACAGAAACTGTCATACGACCTTGACACGTGGACAATCGTATACGGCCCAAGCGGAGACTCCCCCATGCGGATCACGAAGACTAGCTCCATGCGGCTCATGAAGACTAGTCCCATGCGGCTCATGAAGACCATCCCCATGCGGCTCACGAAGACCATCTCTATGCGGTTCACTCATACTCATGCGGCTCAAATCACTACCATGTGGCCCAAATGTTCAAGGGGGGCTACTCTTAGGCAGCCTGGACACATGGCCGGCCTTATGCGGCACAACTTTCCTGCGGTTCAGATTTCTGCTGTTATGACACGTGGCATGATAGCAGGGCACGTGGCATCAGATTGATCGAAATCTCTCAACAAATCCCAATAAAATATTGGAATCAAATTAGATCATTTGCAAATAAGCTAATTAAAGACACATGTCGAGGAATACGAGGTTGGTATGACAAATCAGGAGGATTTATGTCAATCAGCATTAATTACCCACAAAAGATTTGATGCAATCACATTTATTGCTCAAATCTCAATGAACGGCCCAGATTTAATGATCCTTAGCCGCCGACTTCCAAGAATGGGAAATCATTGTAAACCCTAATGAGCCCCCCCACTCTTATAAATAGCAGGGTGCCATTCCCTTGCGAAAAAAGAGGACAGACAGAAAGACAGAGAGACACATATACACAGAGACAGACGCGCATAGAGAGCCAGAGAGCCTGAAGAGAGCATTTCTTCATCAACGCCAAGCAGTTCTTCCACAGAGCCAAAAAGCTGTACCCGATCGTCCAAGGAGTAAGGCAGAGCGGCCGTCGCTTTTTCGAGCCTCTATCGTCACCCCCCAGAATCTAAAATAAATAATTGTACTTAGATTGTTGTACCTAGGTTTTCGTCCCTAGGCTTTCTTTGTACAAGCGAGTTTGTATTGTGAAGTTAAAGTCCAGTCCTCCGATAATTGTTCTGTTCTTTTATATTTCATGGCAAACACGATGGCGACTCTGCTGGGGACAAACTTCTCCACAGCTGAGGAGTTGGTGACACAATCGGATGCAGCCAAACTTGGCTCCACGCAACAGAAGATAGTTGTCCCCTTCGACCAACAGGCGTTTGAAGAAATGCTCTCTGAAGGAAGTGCTGGCCCAGTCCAGAAGCGAACTCGCACAAAGAAAGCTCGCTGCGAGTGGAGGCCAAAATTATTTGCTCCTCCACAAGCTCTGGACGGGGTACTCTCGACTACCCAAGACGGTGAAGGCGACTCTCATACGGCTCTACTTTGAGCCGTAGAGCACTCTGCTGTCCCCAAGTCCGGCAGAGGAAAGCACTACGATGCTAGACTTGCAGGGGCAAAGAGCGACTCTATGTGCCCCAAGAAGAAGCCGAACACTCATGTGACCAAATCTGCCAACCACATGCAGGAGGCTCATGCGGGTGAATCTGCCAGCCGCATGAAGAAAGTCTATGCGGCCAGATCATCCAGCCGCATGAAGAAAACTTATGCATCTGAGACTCCCAGCCGCATAAAGAACGCCTATGCGGCTACGTCTGCCAGCCGCATAAAGTTTGTTGATGATAGCCGCATAACACCTACCCCGCGTGGCTCTGTCTTCGACCGCCCATCTTATGGTCCTGATCTCCTGTGCTCCCAAGAAGACATGTCTGACTCTCTCCAGCATCACCTAGACTCTTTCTACTATGTGCCCTTACGCACTAGAGCGAAGAAGTCTAGGACAGTGGGAGCCTGGTAAGCTTGGTCCGCTGATTCGGTCTCTGACCATCCGAGTGTCCCGCATACCGTTATACGGGCCTCAGATGGAAGGTTGTACAGAACCGCTCGAGTCCAGCCCCCGGCGGCAAAAGGACAGAGAGGTTCACAAAAGTCTCCCAAAATCCAGGGAGCAAACATGGTCGATCCAGACCCATATGACTTGCGTGAGGCCATCCTCCACAAACGCAAGGAAAGAGAAGATGCATCGGGGTGCAAAGAGTCCTCCCACGGACCCCACTGCACCCAAGTCATCGTCAACTGCTGCTGCAATAATGCGACGGTACGAGAAGACCGGCAGTCCGTCTTTCAAAAACTGCAACAGCTGTCTTCAGGAGACGAGGCACTTCCCGTCGTCTCCTGCAACTCTGCTCAGAAAGTCCCCGCTGATGGAAGAGAAAAGAAGACAAATATTCCCAGCCCGAAGATTTTAACCACTTCGACTAAAAGACTGTCGTCTAAGCGGGTGTCCACCACCGGATTTTTCCAAGGTACTCGCTCTAAGATAAAATCTGCTACAGTGGGAGATTCATCGTCCACAACACAGAGGGTTGCTGGGACTGGGGGTAGCACTCCTCCGAACCTCCATAACAATTCGATGTTCCAAGAAGTCGAGTCAGGCAAGGCAACTCTTCCATCAGATGCAGCAAACCCCGACGTCCCCGAGGACGTCCACAACTCCCAGGACGAGGCGAACTCGGAGACTGGGGGTACTGTTCTTTCCGAGTCTGAACCAGAAGAGAACATACCCACATACTCCGATGACATCTCACTACAGGGGTATGATTCGGAGGGCGCTTGCTCCACCGCTCCGTCTATTTCTCCTCACGTAAAGACGATATTCATGACAGACAGCAGCCAAGGTGGTTCCAGTGATCGCCAACGCATCGACACGCTCGAAGCCATATTGCTTGCCTTGGTCAAGTCTATGGACGAGATCAAAGCGGCCCTTCCAACTCTGCAAGGAGGGACGCCTGGCCAAACAAGTACGGGTCCCGCGGTCAATACGGACTCGAATTCAGCAGCACCGAGCCCGGGCAACAATCCTCCTGAAGTAACGGCCCCCACCGCCGTGGATGAGGCCCGCGAAGCGAGAAGAGAGGTCCAGGAGCTCCGAGCCATGTTTTACGCTCGAGAAAATTCTCCAGACCTCAGAATACGGCAAACGTACCCTGCTGCATGGAGGGATGTCCCCTTTCCGCCAAGATATAAGCCGTTCAATATCAATCCTTATGATGGCAAAACCTCAGCAAGTCGGTACATCACTTACTTCGAGGTCACCACCGACCATCTCCCCATGACGATGCCATTCTCACACGATTATTCATCGGGGCATTGGAAGGCGTCGCCTTCGACTGGTATCGTAACCTGCCAGACAACTGCATCCACTCCTTCGCCGGCTTCAAGCGCATGTTTTTGGAGAGATTCTACGAAGTAGGGCAGGACATCACAATGTCCACCCTCATGGACGTCGTCCAAGGGGAGAAAGAACTGACAAGAAACTATATCGAGCGGTTTTGCCAAACCTCAATGAAGCTGCCGTCTGGAAATCCGAATTCCTCCTTGATTGAAATTTGCCAAAAGAGATTGCTCCCAACAATCAGTCTCTGGATGGGCGAAAGTCAATTCAAGGACTGGAAGACGTTCATCATCAGTGCCACAAGCGCCGAAGAACGATTGAAGAAGGCTCGCCAATTGGGATTGCACATCTCGGACGGAGAGAACAAGGGCAAGCGTCCTAACGCCAACAACGACAATGGGGATAGCCCCTCCAACAATTGGGACAGCAGGGGTAAGCAGGCTATGGTGGCTGACACTGCACAAAAACCTGAGCCAAAGCCGGCAGACAAATAATGGCCGTAAATCACTTACTCCTTCGAAGACGGTCACGTCAAGCCCATCTTGGACATGCTCATACAAGGAGACAGAATTCAGCTTCCTCCACCAAGACGGGAACCTCGATCGACAGACATGAAGAACCCAAAGTACTGCCATTATCACCGCTACGTCCACCATGCTACACACGACTGCTACCAGCTAAAACGGTACATCCAAAACCTCATCGATTCGAACGCTCTGGCTATCGATTTCGAAGAGGTAACCGTGGCAGCCAACATGGTATCAGTACAATTCGACAGCTTTCCTCCGATAAAAACTCAAGACGGTGTGGTCCCCATCCCTCTGGCGACAATGGAGATTGCTAATCTTCCACCTCCCCGAGATCAGAAGAAGAGTGGAAAAGTCAGGTCCTGCCGCACAATCTCGGCAGATATCGAAGAAGCTATATCCGTCGTCACGCGGTCTGGGGCACAATCCCAACCTGTGGCTGACAATCCGGCTGAAGATCATTAGCCCGCTACAATGGACGCTCCGGGACTGGCTCAGCCTCCGACGACCGACAAGCCTAGGCCGAAGGAGACTCGCTTTGACAAATCCCTCCGAAAAGAGGCATCACAAGGGCTGGAGAAGCCCTACAACTTCGACATCTTAGCGCAATTGGCCAACACACCGGCTAAGTTGTCATTATACGAGCTTCTAAGACTCTCCAAGGATGTTCGTGCGGCTTTGAGCGATGCACTCCAAAATGCCGACGCATACCTGGCTCAGGTCAACCTCACGGAAGAAAACCCGCCTGCAGATCTCCAAGACAGCGCCTGTACGGGAGCGATGCCCAACATTGTCTTCACTCCGCAGGACATGCTCATCAAAACTAACCTGCATGATCGCCCGCTATACTACACTGGATACATCGGTGACGTAAAGGTGGATCGGATGCACATTGATCCTTGCTCTTCCATAAGCATTATCCAAGGGTCTGCTACATCATCTTCGTATCCCAATGTATCGCCTGACGCCTACAAGCACCGCCATCAGCGGTTTCAATTCGGGCAGGAGCTACCCAATTGGAAAGATTCGTCTAAAGTATCAAATTGGCGATCTCCAATCAGAAGTCACCTGCTACGTCATAGATGCAGACACTTCTTACAACATCCTCTTAGGGCGCCTGTGGATACACGATTATATGATCGTATCTTCCATGCTGCACCAGTGCTTCAAATATGTCGACAAGCATGGCTTCGTGAGGACGGAATTTGCTGATATCGATCCTTTTAAAGGGATCGAATCCTACTACTCAGACTCCTGTCTGTACGAACAGTCGAAGAAGCATCTTGGTAAAGGAGATGTGCAAGCTCGTACCGAGACAGCCACAGGATCAGAAGAACCTCTGACGATCCACCTCCAAGCTCGCAAACCTGGCAAGTCTATACCCCTTACCGCCACTCTGCGTAAGGATGCAATAAGCCTCTCGGCACAAGAAGAGCAGATGATAATCCGGCTACCAAGGTCTGGCCAAATGCCAAGACCCTCAACGGAGCCATTGACAATCAGGCTGCCGAGAGTCGGCCAGCCGCAAACGGAGAAGTTCAATCCCTCCGACAAGCCAATGATGATACGCCTTCCCAAGAAGGGTCGTCACCCCGATGCAAGACCTGGAATCTCTAGAGAACCAACCACTCCCCATCCAGCATCGAGCACCAGACTGGGGGTCACCAGTCTGCCAACCACTCCATGCTCTGCTCCACCAGCTGAACCTCTGACGATCAAGCTGCCCAGGTCGTCCTCTCAGTCCTCATTTATACAGGGGGTAGCCGAAGAGGAACCGGAGCTAGCCAAGTATGTGGCTACCCACACTGATATTCCCTCCGCAGATGATGTAATCCCCCTAGAAAAGATACCTTACTTCATCAACAAAGGGCTATCTTTGAACTACCTCGAGCTTAATAAGGTGTGTACAATGTATGCTATGGAACACGGTATAGGCACTTACCTACACACACAGGTGACAAATGTGTACACCACAATCCAACTTACTCCAGTGGAAGACACTTACCGCATAATCGAGGGAGGGGACCATCCAATCATCTTCGGCCGGAAGGACGATCCGCATCCCTTCACCATAGAAGAAGTCGACCTTGGATCAGATGCCGGAAGACTGCCTCTGTATCTTTATAGCCCCCAATCCAAATATCTCATGCAGAAACAGAGGTATGATCTGGAGACGACGCCAGGCTTGAACTATGGTACTGGACGACGATTACCTTTGAAGCCACCGGTCCCGGCTGGCAAAACACAGGACTACTATAGCAAAACTCAGTATGGATTAGGGTATGTTACACCTGCGACGACCCCTGAGAGTTCAGATGAAGAATGTGACTGGCATTCACATTCGACCTGGTCGCCAACATTTGACTCGGATACCAGCATCGGAGACATATTCAAACAAGTCCTGTCAGTCAACATGGTATTCGTCGACGTTTATGAAGAGGACGAAGACATCCATGAAATCCTCGAGCTAGAGCCATGGGCCAAACAGCTGGATGCACAATGGGAAAAGCGGTTCGAACTGAGGGAACCTCCTACTGAAGATGAGGTCATACAAGTGGATCTCGGCAGCGAATCTTCTCCAAAACTGATCTTCGTCAGTAAAAGCCTAACAGACGAAGAGCAAGAATCGCTGCTGGAACTTGTCAAAGAATATATTGATGTGTTCGCTTGGAGCTATAAAGACATGCCGAGGTTAAATCCCGATATTGCTCTTTATAAACTCAACATTCGGCCGGATGCAAAGCCAGTCAAGTAACAACAGCGACGCTTCCGCCCAGGCATCATGGATGCGATCGAAGCCGAAGTCAATAAGCTGATAGCTAGCGGCTTCATTCGTGAGGAACAACACCCTGACTGGGTCACCAATATAGTACCCGTCCTCAAGAAGAATGGGAAGATTCGAATTTGCATCGACTTTCACAATCTGAACGAGGCATGCCCCAAAGATGAATTCTCCCTCCCTATCACAGACATCATGATTGACAATACCTGCGGCTTCGAACGTATGTCATTCATGGATGGCTTCTCGGGGTACAACCAAATCAAGATGTCTCCTGACGACGAAAAGCACACGTCATTCCGAACACCGATTGGCACATACTGCTACACAGTCATGCCTTTCGGTTTGAAGAATGCTGGTACCATATATCAAAGAGCCATGAGTATCATCTTCAGAGACCACTTACGCAAGACGGTAGAGTGCTATGTTGATGACATCGCCGTCAAGAGTCGCTGTAAAGGAGACCATCTGCAGAATCTGAGGACGGTATTCGACCTGATGCGAGCATATAATTTGAAAATAAACCCTACAAAGTCCTTCCTGGGCGTATCCAGCGGAAAGTTCTTGGGTTTCATCATCACCGCCCAGGGTATCCATGTAGACCCTGAGAAGATGAAGGCAATCATGGAGATGGGTCCCCCGAGAAATCTCTGCGAACTCAGAGGCCTTCAAGGGAGGCTAGCTTACATCAGGAGGTTCATTTCTAACCTCTCCGGGCGATGTCGACCATTTACCCACCTCATGAAGAAAGGCGTCTCGTTCGTATGGGACGAAGAATGCCAGCGTGCCTTCGACAGCATAAAAGAATATTTGTCGAACCCTCCAGTCCTAGTGGCCCCGGTTGCTGGAAAACCATTCCTGCTCTATGTACGAGCAATGGAGCATTCCCTCAGAGCCCTGCTGGCACAAAACAATGATGCATGCCATGAACAAGCCACATATTACCTCAGTCGAATGATGATTGGGCCAGAGCACCGATACACCGCTGTGGAGAAGGAATGCCTTGTCCTGGTGTTCGCCATTCAGAAGACGCGGCACTATGTTACTGGACAAACAATACATGTGATCTCACGAATCAGCCCTCTCAGGGTCCTCATGACTAAACCAGGGGCACTCAGCTCTCGCCTTGCTACATGGGCAATATTGCTGTCCCCTTATCATATGATCTTCACCCCGCAAAAGGCTATCAAAGGTCAAGCCCTGGCAGACTTTTTGGCAGCCCACCCGGGCTTGGAGTCGTCCAGAATATATGAAAAGATCCCAGATGAGGTCGCCGACTCGCATGCAACCTCTCACGATGATATATGGCGAATGTTCTTCGACGGTGCTTCAAGAACGGGACCCAAGGGCAACATCGTCGTCGGAGTCGGGGTGGTGCTAGTCTCCCCTTCCGGATTGGTGGTTAACCGTACTTATTCTCTCACAGAACCCTGCTCTAACAATGTGGCCGAGTACAACTCTTTAGTCATTGGCCTCCAACTTGCAAGAGAGCTAGGGCTAGAATACCTTGAAGCATACGGCGATTCTCAGTTAATCGTCAATCAGATCCGGGGCTCATACGAAGTTCGCCACGAAGACGTGATCTCCTATCACCAAATAGCGATCGACATCATCTCATCGTTTGAGGGGTTCTTCATTGAGTACGTTCCCAGACTCTGAAATATCGAAGCCGATGCCTTAGCCGGCCTGGCCGCTTCCCTAGCAGTGCCAAATCATACTCATCAATCAGTGGACGTGATAGGCCACGAACTGGTCTGCCCCAAGAACAATGTTCAATTCATAGCGAGTTATTCCGCTTAGACGATCGATGATGTCCCAGACTGGAGACAACCATTCATTGACTTCGTCGTCTACGATATCCTCCCTGAGAACCCAAAGGAAGCCACCTCCATCAGACGGCGTTCTCTCAGATTCTTCTACGATACAGAGACGAAAATGCTGTATCGGCGATCCTATGATGGATTATTGCTTCGGTGTCTGTCAAACACAGAAGCCAAAAAAGTCGTACGAGAAGCTCATGATGGTGTTTACGGGGCCCATCAGCCTGGCCCTAAATTGTAAGACCGTCTTCGCCGAATGGGCTACTATTGGCCCACGATGGTAGCAGATGCGATAGACTATGCTAGAAAGTACAAAGCCTGCCAAGTCCATACGGACTTCATCCACCAACCATCCGAATTTCTACATCCGACAGTGGCGTCCTGGCCATTCGAAGTATGGGGGATGGATATTATTGGTCCAATCACTCCACCTTCCTCCCGAGGACATTGCTTCATACTCGCAATCACAGATTACTTTTCCAAATGGGCGGAAGCTGTCCCGCTCACAGAAGTAAAAACTTCAAACGTGATCAGCTTCCTTAAGCATCACGTCATCTATCGCTTTGGACTGCCCCAAAGGATCATCCACGATAATGGTCCGCAGTTTACAAGCCACGCCTTCTATCGGTTCTGTGACAAGCACCGCATCTATAATATTGCTTCGACGCCATACAACCCTGCAACGAATGGGTTAGCAGAAGCATTCAACAAAACCATCATCAAGTTACTCAAGAAGTTTGTGTCGTCCAATAAATGCGACTGGAACGAGAAGCTTGGTGAATGCTTGTGGGCGTACCGTACCACAGTCCGAACGGCCACAGGGAACACACCATTCTCCCTGGTGTACGAGAGTGAGGCAGTTCTCCCATTGGAGACTCAAATACCCTCACTCCGCGTCGCCCTCACTTATCAATTGACGATGGATGATAACTACCGACGCCGACTACAAGAGTTAGAGGCCCTAGATGAAAAGCGCCTCCTGGCTCAGCAAAGGATCGAACTATACCAGGCACGCATCTCTGGAGCCTTCAACAAGAAGGTTAAAATCAGAATGTTCCAAGTGGGCGATCTCGTTCTGGCAGTCCGGAGGTCGATGGTCATGACTCACAAGACCACCGGCAAGTTCCAGCAAAAATGGGAAGGTCCCTTTATCATCGAAGCTGTATTCTCCAACGGTGCTTATCGCCTTGTGAAACAAAATGGAGACTTGCTCATGTTGCCCGTCAACGACAAGTTCCTGAAGAAATATTATGTCTAAACGACATTTTCCAGATCATTGAGTCATGTACCCGCTGGTGTCGCTGAACTCACATCCATAATATTTCAGATTATCAAGTCATGTACCCGCTGGTGCCGCTGAACTCGCATTCTAATATCCCAGATTATCGAGTCATGTACCCGCTGGTGCCGCTGAACTCATATTTCAACATTCTAGATTATCGAGTCATATACCCGCTGGAGCCTCTGAACTCACATTCTGGTCACTCTCTCAGATAGTAAGTCATGTTTGATCATACCCCTGAACTTTCTTCCTGGAAGAGATCCTCCCTCATGATCCACTACCCGCACTCCCAGTACACAAAAAGGGTAACCGATCCACAAATTTCTAAAACGGCCATGTCCTCATTACCTCTGAGTCGTTTCACTTCTGCCAAAAATAAATCACCCCTTACATAGAACTTCCATGTCCTCATTACCTCTGAGTCGTTCTATGTACCCTCCTTCATTGAGCCCACTCTTGTCATGTCCTCACTACCTCTGAATGGGAAGGCTCCGTCGAAGAAACCTTCATGCTTGCCATGTCCTCATTACCTCTGAGTAAGTATGATGATTCCCTTTCGACTTATTATCTGTACCCACAACCGGAGTACGCCAAGGATAATAGGTCCATAAATATCATCCGTTGAGTCCACTACTGCCATGTCCTCATTACCTCTGAGTAGGAAGACTCAATACTCCACAGTAAAACCTTCATACTTACCATGTCCTCATTACCTCTGAGTAAGTATGTTGGTCCTCTCTCGTCTTATTATCCATACCCTGAAACAGGGTACGCCAAGGGTAATAGGCCCACAAATGTCCTCTGTTGACTACAAATATCCTCCGTAGAGTCCACTCCTGCCATGTCCTCATTAGCTATGAGTAGGAAGACTCTACGGTTAAAACCTTCATACTTGCCATGTCCTCATTACCTCTGAGTAAGTATGTTGGTTTCCCCCCCCCCCCATCCTATTATCCACATCCTAAGTCAAGGTACGCCAAGGGTAATAGGCCCACAAATGTCCTTTGCTAAGTCTCTTAGTACAGGCCTACTATTCCTCATCATGTCCCGGGAGCCCAGCTGTTCCATGGCATTCTATATCCCGATACTGGGAACGTCCACGACCACCTTGCCGTGGAACTGTTCTAAGTATCCCCAGTCAAACTTGTTACCTGTACCTAAAACCAAGGTATGCCATGGGTAACAGGTCCACAAACAAGTCCCCCATGCGGGACAAACATCACTACAATAGGCACAACAAGCAATACAAATGAAGGATAGAATGAAAAGTACTCTTTATTTGAAAGACGAAAAACGTACTATATGTTTTGGGACCACGTCCATCTCAAAGAAAGAAAAGAAAAAGAAAACAGGAACAAAACAAGAAGAAAAGGCCGACTATAGCTCAGCACTACACAACTCCAGGAGGCGATTTCTCACCAAGGCAGTACCCCCCTCGAGCCTTTGTCTAGCTCGGCGCTCAGCCTCCTGAGATAACTGCTCCCCATTATCCAGGTCCATGAGTGCCCGACAGTCGTCATCCAACTTCTTCAGAGCCACTTCCAAGTCAGCCGAAGCTTTATTGACCTTATCAGCTTCCTGGATAATCAGCCCTCTGTCGATCCGGATAGCCTCGAGCTCAGACTCAAAGAAAGTTAACTTCCTCTGAAGCTCAAGGATCTGTTCCTGCGTGTCAGCAATCCCGCGAGAGGCAGTTGCTTCCCGAGCCGTAACGTCTTCACTCTCATGGCTCAATTGATCATATCGATCAGACAAGGTGCGGAGATCCTTCAGTATGGCTGGCCTAATTTTATCCTGAGCAGCCTTCTCCTTCTCTATAGTAGCTGCGAGGGAGCCATGCTTCTGATCGATAGTAGCAAACAGATCAACCTGTCGCAATACCTGAAGCTGGGCCACCAGTTGATCAGTCTCCAGCAATTTCGATTCCAGAAGTGCAGCCACCCCTGCCCCACTAGGAAGGGCCTTAAGGATATCGATTTGACCCTGGACGCATTGTCGGGCCAAGACGAAAGAGGTCCCTCTGTCCATAGTAGCTTCTATCCCCCTTTTCAGGTGACGATGAAAGCTATCGACCACGTCCTGTAAAGATTCATCTAGGACCTTTGTAGAGGACGACGTCAGAGGGAGCGTGGCCGGCAGCATCGAAGGAGTGGTGCTAGAACTGGCCACCAGGGGGACGATTTTCGAATAGAACGATGCACGGATAACGGCCAACTCTTCCTCTGCCACCCGAAGAGCCTGGACGCTTGGCAGGGCGGAGAGGTCGACTCTCTAGGCCACCCGAGCAGAGGAAGACACGAGGACCATTGTCCCCTGCCCCCACTACAAGAAAGTTGGCCTATCCCAACGTTTTATAAGCGTTGTAAAAACTGAATAAAATGTTGGTATATGTCTAGCCAACGTTTGTCCAACGATTTATGTAAACGTCGTCGTTGCTCTAGTTGGGAATTTACAACGTTTGCAATAAATGTTGGTATAGGGATTAGACGACGTTTGCAGTAACGTTTATAAACGTCAATAATAGTACAAAAATGGTTAACAATTTCAACATTTTTACAATAGAAACGTTGGCATATGTAACTTATTTCCAACATTTTATAAAACGTTAGAATTATTTTTACCAACCTTTGTCGAAGAAAACGTTGGGTTGTGATTTTCCAACGTTTCCCAAAAAATGGTTGGATTTGTGTTTCCAACCTTTTCTAAAAAAAGTTGGTTTTTTCCAACGTGCTTCCACAAACATTGAAAATATAATTTTGGATGGTACTTTCCCAATAATGTACTAAACACGTCGTAAATTTAACCTATTTTCCAACAATTTTCCAAAATGTTGGGAGTTGTGTTAATGGGTGATAATTTTCAAATAATTGGACAAACATATCGAGAAATTAACTATTTTTCCAACGTTTTACCTAACCACTGGATTTGTTACAAAAATTGGTTAAAAATATCTGCCACAATCGTACAAAATATAAATGTGCTTGTACATATAAAAATTTCAGATCCCATCACAAACATGTAAATGCATCCACCACCAAACAATTGAACAAAATATTAATATAAAATTATTGTAAATCAAAATATTGTCTGTGTAAAAAGTCTTTATATCTTTATTCATTCACCAAAATACAAGTTCATTCAAAGTAAAAATTAGACAATCTTCATGAATCCATATAAGTAACTTAACCATGCATGTAAACCTGTAAAAAAAAAAGAAATTAAAATTAGGACATACGAGTAAATAATGAATATTTTTAAGATTTACTGTCCAAGTTGACCTTCTCCACTAATCAGTTCTTTTTCGCCCTCTTCATAGCCATGAGATCCTGAATTAATGAACACAAGAAAGAAGAGTAAAATTTAAGGATATTTAATATAAATGTCAAAGTTCAATGCTTTAATTTAAAGAGGAACAGCTATATATGTGTGGTGTACTGTTCCATTTTTTTAAATTCATGAAGAGAAGGAACTACATATAAGTTATCCAAGACTATGGAGTTTTATAACCTAGAGAAGAAACTGATTTGCTAACCCAAATGAATCAAGCTATCCTAATAATTTTTATTTAGTGAACATTGAAAAAAACTATAGAAAGTTAAATATAACAAGGAGAATCTTAATAATTTTTAGGAATTTGCAGACTGCCAACAAAGAGAAGCCATGCTACTAGTAGAGGAGAAATAAAAAAAATCTTAATAACTCATCACCATAATATAGGAGAAATAAAAATTCTAACCTCACAATAGCTTCGAAGTTGAGATCGTGGTACAGTGTACGTTTGCGCTTGCTTTGGTCGTTGCAGTTGCGCTTGCTTTGGTGGTTGCAGTTGTATTCGCTTTGATGGTTGTGTTTGTCTTCTTGATTGAACCTCTGATTGTATACAAGATATACATGATCAAAGAATCATAAGTAGTTTATAGGAAATGTCAAGTAGATCAAATAGCTTCTTTACTAAACCTGTTGGTTCCAAAAGGAAACAAAGCCAAAATATCTAGTCTTTTGATCCCACATGACCCTTGCATCCCTGCACAAAATATTTGTTAAAGGGCCTCATTATTAGTGAAATACGAATATTTTTATGTACAAAGAAAAGGTAATAAGTAAATAACCCTCACCCACAAACGTGCTCTTATTTCATCTCTAAGCATGTATTTCTATTTATCAAACAAATGTTCCATGGTAAGTAGTATAACAAACAATAAAGATCAAATGAAACTTACGAGTAGCTGGAATATACAGAAAAACAAGCAAACAATGTGGCATCTGTGACCTCGGGGCTAAGATCTCCAACAAAAATGTTATGGTGTCCTAAAGATAAAAATAGCGACATCTCAGCCATTAGTATCAAAACTCATGGAAAATCCTTGCTAAGATGAAACTAAAAACCGCTGGTTTATAGGAGTAAATAAATTTGGAACTTGATGTTTCCTCCCTCTGCCTACTGGCGTATGGCCAATTAACCTTTATCAGCTGCCCAAACCTAAAAAATTTCAAATAAAAAGTTGATAAGCATGAACAAGAAAACAAGACTAGACAACATTTTACTTACAATTGCCTCCCATTAAGACTCATAATGGCAAGTGCAGCAGATCTGCGATCAAAGTAGTCAATAAAACTAAAGGATGACTGAAAAATAACAAGTGAACAATGTAAACGGTTCGATTTTCAGTTTTAAGAAATACGGTTTACGGTTATTTCGATTTTCATATATTCTGTCAATTTTTTCTGCTGAAATATGATAATAGGAATTTATATAAAACTTAAAGCTAACTGTATTGTGAAGGACTCATCCCTTCAACCCCCTCAACATGGTCCTGCAGAAAAATTAAGAGCAATATAGGGTTTGCAACCTTCTACTGTGGTCAATTTACGGGATAAAAGTATAGAACAGCTCCTAGTGGCAATCACCAATCTACTAACCTTTATCTTGCTAACGGCTCAACTACTGCCATTCACACTAGTAGAACGAAGGTTCAAATTAAAAAAATGTCATCAAGAATTGGTGGCTCTCTAGCTAGTTCACAACAAAATCAAATCCCTTGAGTCCTACTTTAGGCACTAACAGTAATCTTAGGCTTTGTATCAATCATAAGAGAGCTGAATGGTGCTAGCAATAGAAAGAGAAAAGTTGTTATAGATTTTTTTAGATGATGTTGATGAAGATGAGAATGTGGTAAGCCGTGCATCTCTATATCCTCCGATGGGAAGCCTTTATTAGATTTTTTGCATGTTATTGAAAAACCAACTATGTCGAAAAGGAATCCAAGCTTTGAAAATCAAAAGAAAGTCCCAGGTTATGTTAGAGGAAGTAAAAGAGAGTGATTCTGGATTGTTACCAGAGACTGACTAAGAGGTGGAACCAAGAACAAAAGTGATAGTCCAAGAGAGCATATATATAAAGCTTGAAGTCATTATATCGGTTTTAGTCCCAGAACAAATTCACAAAGCTTGTCATAGTAGTATGATACTTTATGCTTTATGTTTCTCACTGTCCAACTGTACATATCAAGAATCTAAAGCATGATGGTTAATCAAATCTATCCTCTTGCATACATTATTTACAAATATCATTATTAATTTTGTCAGTTCGATGGGTTACCAACAGTCTCTTCTTTTTTGGAATTAAATAATGTGTATCAATTCTAAACTAATTCACATCAATGTTCAATTATTGTTTTCAAATGGAAGTTATGGCCTCTCTAAACTAATTCACATCAATGGCTAGCACCATTGTTTTTCAATTAAAAAATATGACCTTTAATATGGAGATAGCAAAGAAAAGAAAATTAACGGAAAGGCTCATCAGAACTCAAGATCATGACTCTCGAAGAGGTTCAGATGGACTCGAGTTAATTTCAATTTTTGTTGAAAAATGGGGGTATGTATATGAGCTTGACAAATATTTGATCTCGCTACCAACCTTCATATCAGACATAGGACTTGAAGGCCGGCCTCTACTATTAAACCCGGGATGTCATCTTGGCATCTCTAAACTGCTGTAATAGAATAAAAATGTACAGTTTACTAAATAACTAAGCAGTTCCATAGTAGAAAACAAAATCACGATAAAATTAAACACATCAACATATAGAGAAGTTGTTTATATAGATAGGAAAGAACGGTCAATATCTTAACCTTTGTTGTTCAGCACAACATCTATCGCGTCAAGGACACTTTGGCTGTTCAAGTCTTAAATATAAGTCTTATTCTGCAAAATGACAATAAGCTTGCCAATTACATTGTTTGATGTCATCAGAACCGGTAGACATGTGTAAAACATAATTCATTGAATCATATTCATGTATAAATACATAGATAGGGATTGCTTGTACTAACTCAAAAAGAAAATTATGTCTGAAGATAGAGCGATTTTTGGGAATATATAAGCTAGAGCAAGATTAGTGCTTCAAATCAAGGCTTGCCCTAGCCACTAACGATACCCATCGGCAAAAACCTGTTGATTTTCGTCTGTTCTTGAGAAAATATTAACACCCCTCCTCCCCCCCCAACACACACCACCCTCCACCCCAACAATACCAAACTGAGGCTCCCTTTTCGGGTCATTTGACAAAGAAAAATTAGAAGAACAAGAGAGATGTATGGAAAAATAGTATTGACAAAATGATTCGGTCGTGGCAAAGATCGACGTGCTACAATGTATCAATAATATTCCTTATCGAAATAACGTAACCATTACAATTTGTCAAAGTTGTATATCAATTCACTGCATTCATCCATCTTAATATAATTTCATTCATAACTTTCTATTGTTGATGCATTTTGTCTAAAAGAAAGTAAATAAACAATATTATCAACTACAGGCAAGTTGAATAGTATGCCATTCAAAGAATTAACAAGAAAATAATGCATATAATTATGCACACACATAAAAAAAACTTTCTTTTTCTTTTTTGCATTCCGGCATGAGAAACACTGAAACTCCAATCTAAAACCATCAAATCTACCGAAAGTTGAAAACCTTCACTTATGGATTGGATTATGGTTTGGGGAATGAGTTCCCTCCCTCTTATATAGGTTCTAGGGCCTTACATGAGTGGCTATGATTATTCCACTTGTAGCTTATCTACTGGCTATAACTATAAAATTATAGACAAAGGATATTTACAAGACAGTTATAGTAAATATCTACAAGCCTAGAATATTTCAAACATCTAGAAAAGGCAAGAATCCTCCATAAGTACAACACAGAAGGACGCAAGGTAATCTGATATTACCATATTTGTTGCAAGTTTTAATTTGGTTATCTCCTTTGTGTTAAAGATGGACGGAATCAAACTTACAGTAGATGAAAATTATAATGGTTAATTAAACCTCTTAACTAGAATCTTTACAATCTTGTTCTTGATAGCATTAGGTATCATCACTGGATAGAATCCTGTTGAGTCTTTTTAGGAAGAAGATAAATACTTGTAGCATACGAACTAGATGGAAATTAAGTCTCATCTGACTAGTCAATAGGATAGTTTCAAGTTTGTTACTTTCGTGGTTATATCAGATGCTTGATATATGAGATAATATTTGAAGGATTATATCCTTGTCCTTCACTCATTGGACCTACCAGATAATAGTTTTTACTTGTAAAATTGTTTTATATAACTCAATGACATAGAAATTTGGTCCTGAAACATAATGGCATCTAAAAATAATGAATATTCACAATCTAATTATTACACTTAAAAAATCACAACATTAGAAACTTACTTTACCTTGCCATTAAGCTGGAGTAGTTCTCCATTTACCCACTAGGATTCATTAATCCATGCTCTGTTATTCTTCTGTGACCTTTATAGCTAGCAACCTGCATTATAAGAAATCTATGTTTAGTGTGCTCTGAGAATGAAAAAAAAAGACATACACTTGATTAGAAAATCCTCAGAAAAGACAAACTCTTGATTAAAAACCCTAAAAAGTAATGCTAATTTCTCATACCACATCCATAAGCATCTTCACAAGATTGACGTCGCTAATGATCACCATCGCAGGTTCTCGAGATACTTTAGATTTTAGCACTTTTAGGTTCCAATCTGATTCTCCTCAGCAAATTTCGGATGTACTCCGCCTCATTTAGACTCTCAGTAGTATTGTCAAGACCTAGTATCCACAAAATTAGCCACATTTATGTTGAAATAGCAAAATACAATGCCAGGGCCATGTAACTATTCTCATGTATCTGATGGAACTAGTATTAGTTTGCATGAAGTAAACCAATAGATATAAAGGTCCGAAGTAGACTAAAGGCAATCTGATTGATATCATCTAAAAAATTACACAACAGATTCAGATCGAACACATGGATGATCTCCTAAAAGAAATAATTGAAGATCTGATGTAGAATTGTATCTAAGGGCAATCAAAGCCGATATCAAACCTCATCAAGGATCTCTACAGTTGTCACTCCAGTTTCTTCTCTCGCTTCTTGAATTTTCCTCCTCATCTACATCTCCTTGGAAATTTATATCATGATCAAGCAGACAACTGTACGTGACCACATTCGGCTTGATCTTTCTCCGACCCATTTCGTCGAACAACTCTAATGCCTCATCCCAACAACCAGATTTGTATAGCCTATTAATCTTCAAGGACCATCAAATCGAATTGACAACATGGTCTTATAATAACAATCAAACTATGGAGATGATGTCCATAATTGGTTGCTCAAGACTCGCAACAACAAGCATAACTGGATAATAATACAATGTTAGATTGGTTAAGGAAAACCATCAAACATGTTATATGCATTAACGTAAATTACATAAAGACGCATGGATTGATGGATCTAAAAATCAACATGAGAAAAAGTAATGTTATGTTCAGATTGAAATATACATCAATTCAGGGAACAATGAATAATTTGATGGGAATTTTGGATCGCATAACACTAAACAATCAGGACAAAGATCACAAAAATCATCGATTTCTTTGGCACTAAAAAGTTCCATGTATAGAAAACTAACCTAAATAAGCAATAGGAATAGGTCGTCAATTAGGGCTTTGAAGAAATTCAGATCATCCATGCTGTCGTGAATCTAGAAGATGAAGTCCTTCACATCAAGCCGAGGGTCGAAAGGGGAAAATGGCACATTATCAAGAATCAAATCAAGAAGATAGCAACAAACCAAAAAAACCAAAAAATTAGATTTTTGTTACTTGCTTGGAGCCGATCGTGGGAGTCGATCGAATAGTACTCCAATTGGGCTTTCATGGAGGCCAGTTCAAAGATAGGGACTCTTCAAAGTCCAGTCTTCGAATCTCTATCCATGCCGATGTTGGTGGAGTCATATCCCATGTACTCGAGGGGCGATTAGAGGGAGAGTGAAATAATGCCTCCACTCTTGGTAACATTTTTTTGGTAGTGGCGTGAGTGGAAAGATTTTGTTGGTGGCTACTAACAATTTTTTCTCTTCTATGAAATAGTGGAGGGAAAGTGCAATATTAGAGGGAAAGTGAAATAAAATATCCTTATTTTTTTGGCAAAACGTTAGGGTCCGTTTGGTTACAGTTTATAATTCAATTTTCTGAATTTTAACTCAAAAACTCACTCAAAACATGTTTGGCTGTCATGCACTTCAAAATTGATTTCCAAAAGTTTTTCCAAAAGGCCACATTATAATGTTACTTTGAGAGAGTAGTATAAAGTAGTTTTCTGAAAGCTCTTTTCCCATTTCTGCGGGTCCCACCCCACCCAACCCCCCTCAACTCTCTCGCTTGCTCTTTCTCTCTCCTCAGTTGACAGTCCAAAGGAAAAGCTCAATGAGCTCCACAGAGAAGAAAGTCTCCTCACGAAAAAGCTGAAGGAGCTGAAGGCGACCCCAACCTCCCCGGAGAAGAAAGATTCCCCAGAGCTCGCGTGCGACCCCGACCTCCCCACGGAAAAGATGCTCCGGAGCTTGAACGCGACGACCTCCCCGGAGAAAGTCTCCCCATGGAAAAGATTCCCCGGAGCTCGGAGGGCGGTGTCGTGGCCGAGCTCGTAGGTCGAGCTCCGACGACGGTGGAGGAGCCGGATCTGGACGAAGGCGAACCCACGGCCGACCTCCTAGCTCGAGCTCCGGCGACAGTTGAGGACGACAATTTCGCTAGGACAGTCGGGTAGGGGACCCAGATCTGGGTGGTGGGCGGCGCCATGGCCAAGCTCGTAGCTCGAGCTCCGGCGAAGGGGCTAGAGTTAGGGTCGGGCCTCCAGGTGCTCGGGAAAAATAGGAGGAAAGGAAAGCAGCAACAGAAGCGGAGAGTCCCGTCAGCGGGGTCGATGGGCGCGACACGGTCGACTATGAACTGGATACGGAAACAGGACACTAAACAGGACACGTGACATAAAATTTTATTTAACAAATTCTTTATAAAAATATTTTACCAAATTTTTTTTATTTTTTTGTTCAGAATTTTTTTCCAGATGAAAGTAACCAAACGCGAAGTCATAATTTTTATACTCAGAAAACAGCTTTATAACTTACTTTCGTAAAACTGTTTTTAGAAATAAATTTAAGAAAACATATCCAAACGGACCCTTAGTAATTTTGGAGTTTTTGACCAAACTTCGATAATTCCTCATTACTTAAAAACAAATGTCAGTATTTGGCAACGTTTATTAAAGAAGATGAAGAAATGTCGAAGAAGTCTCATATTTTTCGACGTTGTTGACTAAATGTCGGTAATTTTTCAACATTTAAAAACAAACATCGATATTTTGCAACATTTATAAAAGACCGTCGAAATATTATGCCTTAGCCAACGTTTCCATAAACGTCGGAAAAAAAAACATTGGCATAGCCCTATTTTCTTGTAGTGCCCGATTGTCCTATCACCGGACTTGCCGAACTCGAGCCCGCAAGAGAATCATCAAGACAAGCCGGAGGGAGAGGAGGTACGCCCCTCTCCGCCTGTACCCCTTCGACAGAGCTTATCTTAACAAGGTCTGTCCTCGGCACGGGAGGGACAGGACCTGCATGTCTACGACAATGATCAATCGATGTAACCCGAAGAATGTGATCATAGAGCAGATAGACCTCCTCACAAGTTAAGATTCGGCTTATCTTACCGAGAGAGGAGCATCGAGGCTGCAGCTTGTTCGTAGCTGGCAGGGTCTCCTCACCCACGATCTTCAAATTAAATCTGGCCAACTCCCCTGACCCGGCCACCTCAGAGAGAGAGGCAACCTGATCAGCATCATCTGGACGGAATTCAGCAATTTCAGGGGCAGGCTCACCGGAGCCCCCGTCATCACGAGTCACGATCTCGGCCACTCAAGAGTCCTCTTCTTCTGACGCCTACAAGAGGGGAGAAAGATGATTAAAATCAAAGCTAAAAGAAGAAAAGGACCAGTATTAACTTATTTACCTCTGAGGCGGCGTCGATTTCTTCGCCTCTTTCCTTTATAATTAGCCCGCGGTGTCTGGTTGCAGCCAGCTTCCGAGAGCGAGGAATGTCGCCGACAGGAGAAAGTCGCCTGCTATGCTTTCGTGCAAGACCAGGTGCAACGGATGACTGATCAACCACTATCTCATCTGGCAAAACAGGCAGCTGATCCGTCCCTACATCTGCCGCCGGAGGGGAATGGTCATCTCTATCAGGCTCGTCGTCTTCGTCATCGGCAGCATCAGAGTCCGAATCTGGCACCTCGACTCTGTTCTTTCTCTTCCTTGTCTTAGCCCCCTGAGAACCCTCATTCAGGCCGGTACCAACGATAAAACTGGTACATGGGTTAAAATCGACAGGTGGCTTATTTGCCATGACGTGGTACAAAGCCGCCATATACAAGATATTTACTGATGCCTTGATAGCGGGGACTGAGAAAACGACACGGGTATGGAATGTATCAAAGTAATGCCAGGCCCGGATGCCGTCTAGAAGACTACCTTCAAAGCCCAGACAAGAACTGGGGCTGTCTAGAAAAATTTGACTATACCCAAATTGTCGGGCGAACCTACTAGGCAGTAGGGTTCCAGAAAGACAGTATTACGGTTGCGATATACCAGATGAGCGGGGCGGATATTTCGCAGCCACAGAAGCATCTGGCCGTCCAGAAGTTGAGGGGGCCCAATACCGTCAAGATGGATAGCCGCCACTTCCTCATCAGTAAAATGAGGGATAGACGCGAAAATGTTGTACATGTCTGCCCTCGCCAGTGCCATCCGGCAAGCACGCATGGTCTCGAATTCCCAAGACTCATTACGATAGCGGAAGATAAAGGCGTCATCATCAGTAATGCCGTCTTCAGAGCCCGGTCTCATCATAGATGGATAATGCATCAACAGCCACCCCATCAAATAATGATAGGGCAGCTCGGTCCGTTCAAAATCTTTCGTCACCTCACGAGCAATAACCTTGGATGTGAAAGAACGATGGCCACGGTGTATGCTGCACACCATGGCCGGGAGGAGAGCTAACCGGACTCGTAAAACTAACTTCACAGCCGGAAGGATGAAATTGCGACTGATCCTCTCGATGGAACCTGCTCCACCCGAGACTATACAGTTTCGCAGCCATATCATTAAGAATCCCGCCAGGAGCACCTTTTCCGACAACTCTTGAGTGTCATAATAAAAATAGCCAAAATAGTCGGTCTGGCTCCCGAATATGTCACTAGTGGTGGTCGTCCTCTTAGCTGACGACACTAAGGCTTTGACCGCCTCCCGGGACCGAGGACGTCGGGAAGTAATTTGACCTGAGGCATCTGTCGGGAAGAGATAGCGCACCCAGTCCTTGGTGTGGGGAGTATGCCCTTCCGAGCTGCTTTTCTTTTTGGCTATCTGATGACATGTGCTATAGTAGCACAATATCTCTTGGTAAAGAGCCACGAAGCCTGGATACTGTCTTTCCAAATCTTCAAACTCTTCGTTCGTAGGAGTATACGCCTCAAAAGCTTCGTCCCCCCAAGAAAGCTTGGAGACCGTATGTATTTCGTGGAGCGCAAGTCCATCTCCCCCACGGGTGTATAAAAGGTCCCCGTTCGGCGGTTATACATCTCCAGCAGAGACGTAAACAATCTCTTGTTTATAGGCAAGCCATGGCTGGTGCCCCGAATAGCATGGTAAAGACCAATCTCGCACAGAAAGGTCTCATACTTTTGTAAAATCTACGTAGACAGATTGATCCATGAGAGAATCGGATGTACCCAGCTAGGGAGCATCAACCGCCCAATGGGATAGGATCCCTTCCGAGCAAGTTGGTTCATGAAAGTGTCGGCTGTAGAAAATGTGAAGTTGGGACCCGACACATTCAAGAACGTACCCGGGGCCAACCCCATTACAGAACAGCTGGTGTGCACCTTGCCCGCACACACCGACTTCAGGCTGTTGTTATATTGGATGTCTCCCACGAATATCCCACTTCGGATAGGAGTTAAAGAATCTTCCATCTTCCGGTCCAGTGGGAGCATGTTGAACCAGGATAAAGGGAAGTAACGCTCCATCTGGGGAATGTGGATCGCCATCCCGTTAGAAACAAAAATCAAGTTCTCTGACACCTCCAGAATCTGACTATTCTTTACAGTCAAGGCGTCTCCAAAGAAGAATACGGGCTTCAAGTACTTTCCTTCTAATTTCCCCGAGTTCATCATAGCATTAAGAAAATAGAAAGGCTGATTCTTGAGGGCATTCGATCTCGTCGGGGGCTCGTCACTCGAAAACTGGTCATCCATGTATTGGACTATATGGTCATACCTATAGCCCAGAGCGGCTTGGGCGCTGCCTACCAGGAGCTCTCCAGCAGCATTAATCGGCAAATTCACTGAGAAGAAGACAGAAAAAGATAAATTAGAAGGATGGACAAAAAGGAACTAATGGGTGCTTTCGAGCTCATACGGCTCCAACTCAACTAAGCCTCATGCGGCTCAGAAGAACACTTACGCGGCTCCAGCTTACTGAAGCCTCATGCGGCTTAGGGGAACGCTTATGCGGCTCCAACTTACAGGAGCCTCATGCGGCTCAAGCTCAACAGAACATTCATGCGGCTCCGTGTAGCTTACGCGGCTTTTTTGGCAAAGCGCGTATACGGCCACAGTGGCTATTTCTATGCGGCTCGCGGCTCGACCATACGACGAACATGTGACTCACATAAAAATAAAGGCTCGTGCATAAAGCATGTTATTCCCAAGGCTTGATCAAAGATGAAAAACAGATGCAATCGAGATCTGAGATGTCACACAAAAACTTTACAGTGATCAAACTCAAGATCTACGATGGTACAAAAACCAAATAACCAAATTACAATCTGAAGAAGGGAAATAGTAAAGAGAAGATCTCTCGTTCTTCCTTGCAAACGTGTTGCAATTGGGACAGAACAAGTTACAATAAACTAGAGAGAGATGAGAAGAAAAATAATGCTGGGGTGTCAAAACACCGTACTCAAAGCAAGATTCGCCCCACACGATCTGCTTCCAGGAACCAGCAAGTTTGAAGAACTTGTGGAACGCTCGATGTCACCTCTGTTCTGACTCCTCGGATGGACTTGCAATGGCGGCAACGGCTCTCTCTCTCTTTCTAATTCTCTGACTTGTATTTTCGTAGTACCCACAATGGAGGCCAGAAGAGAGTATATATAGAGAGAGAGTAGAAACCTTAGCCACCTCTTCAGTTATGGTAAGATTGAATCAAATCACAAAAAGATAGCAACGAATTAATTCTAATCCCACAAAGATAGGAACTAAATTAATTCAAATCCCACAAAGATAGGAACGAAATTAATTCAAATCCCACAAAGATAGGATCTTAATTAATTGCATTGATTCATCCTTTCCATAACCGATTTAAAATCTACACAGTCAGCGTAGCCCTCCATACGGCAGCAGCAGCAGCAGTCTGGCCGCTTGGGCCGCATGGACCACATAAGCCGCATGGACCGCATGGACCGCATGAGCCGTAAGAGCCGCATGGACCGCATGGACCGCATGAGCCGCATGAGACCGCATATGAGCCGCATGGACCGCATGGACCGCATGGACCGCATGAGCCGCATGAGCTGCATGAGCCGCATGGACCGCATGAGCCGCATGAGACCGCATATGAGCCGCATGCCGCATAAGACCGCATGGCCGCATATGAGCTGCATGACTGCTAACGTGCTAAGTGCAAAGTGCGCCAACAAAATGCCACATTACGCCTCATGAGCCCATGAGCCCGAGCCCGAGCCTGAGTCCGAGTCCGAGTCCGAGTCCGAGTCGCTAAGCCCCGTTGGGGCTTAGCTCCAAGTGGAATAAATCTAAGAGAATGACAAAAGCATTAATGCTTAATCCTTGGAGCCTTATTCTTACCTCCTAGTAAAATCACCCATATGGTTCCCTCCTTAGGGTCACCACCCCATGTGCATCTCTCAACAACACACCCAAGTATATATGTTGAGATAACTCATGGTGCATTTCCGATGTGGGACTAAAATTTATAAGACATGTTGAAAGCAAGCTCTCTTCATGTAAAGAAAGTACCAAAGAAAGCACCAACAAAGCATACGACGTAGCCATAGCAGTTAGGGTTCTTCAAAACCACATAAAGTCCTTACCAGCAATAGGAGGATGGACGTCAGGGTGAGCTGCGGGCATGACGGCCGGCAGAGTAATGAGGCAAATGCGGAATGGAATCGAGAAGAATGGAACCTACAATAAGTTCTCCTACTGCCTGTGCATCCTCAGCTGTCATGGCGTAAGCTCGCCCCTGCTGGCCTCCTCCAGCCTGATGCTGATGCTGCACGAACCTTTGTTGCTGAGTCTGTAAGGGTAGTCCCTTCTACTAGCCTACAGGAGCCCTTGCTTCTGCTTCCTGAGATGTCTGTCCCGAAGACTTGGGACACTCTCTCAACTGATGATCTGATGCTCCGCAAAGTAGGCACTTGCCTAGCCTCATCTGGCATTCGCTCCAATCGTGCCCTGGTTTCTTACAGAAAGGGCAAATGGTAACATGATATTGTTTGGGGGCCTGTTGCTGCCTTTGCTGCTACTACACCTGCTGAAAAGGCATACGACCCTGAAACTACTGCTGCTGAAAGTGGACCTCGGCTGCTGATACTTCTACTGAATCTGTATGTGAGGCCTCTTGGCCGGGCCCATACTGCTACTTGTTCAATGAGTATCTCGGGTCCTCTTTCCCTTCTGCTCAAGATCGTCCTCCGCTGCCATGGCTTCTATCAAAATCTGCTCGAAAGTGGTGTCGCGGCTGCTCTTGGTAAATGACTTGATCTCCTTGAGCAAGCCCCTACGAAACCTCCTCGCCTTTACGGCCTCAGTAAGATCCTCTATAAATCTGTCCAGACGGCAGAACTCTCCAGCGTACTCCTCGACGGTCTGGTTCTCCTGAACCAAACTCTCGAACTGCACCTCTAAGGCACCGAGTGCTGTATCTGAAAAGAATTTCTTCTTGAACAGTTTCTTGAAGGCTGCCCAAGTCTGACCCTCAGTGCCCACTCGGGGGTATATCTGGTACCATGTACGGGCCAAGTCCTGCATCTGACTGCCCGCTGCCTCGATTTGTAACCCGGCTGGTATCTGCGCCAATCGAAATATGTCCTCGATATGCTCTATCCAATCATCAGCATATATGCTGCCCTCTGTACCTTTGAAATCTCGGGGCCGTATCTTCTGAAAGGTTTGGATGTCTGGTGCCTTCGGCTGATACTGCTGCATCTGCTCTCCCCGTGGCTGGGCAGTTACCAGCTCTACTGTCGTCCTAACCAGCTGGTGGGCATCGCTTATGCCCTGTCGGATGTTAGCAGACTGGCTCTGCTGCTGCATCTGCTATGCCTCCATAAATTGCTAGAAAAAGGTAAATATTTGAACCGCATCTACTAACCCTGAAGGTGGCTGTTGCTGAAACATATCCGGGATGATGGGAGAAGACCTCCGAATAGGTGGAGGTGCACCCCCAAAAGCTGCAGAAACTTTGACATACGAAGTGATGAGAGGAGCTACGGTCCTTTGGTCCTGCTAAATCGGACGAGAGGTGGCAAACCTCTCAGCGGTATCCTCCTGGCCATGACGATGAGATCGTGTCTCCATAACTATCCTAAAGACAGATCAAACAAGGAAATCAATACTAAGAAGGAAGCGATATAATCAAAGGAGGGCAGTTTATTTTAAAAGGAAGCAATTTTCAACAAAAATTTTAGAAGGCAGGAATTTAAATAAGAGTTTTTCCTAGATGTCATTGAGTACCTCAGAACTTATATCCTATATCCTTCCACAGGCTGTAGTGATACTCTAGTTCGAGTACCACTACGAAATCGTACTAGGTGCGACTCTCGAGACCTGCATGGGCTACCACTAAAAATGTGTCACGACCCGCACCCAGTGTAGGGGCACGAAAAGTGGGTACGTCTAGCCTACGCCGTAGTGTCAGTGGTAGAACGCTGTTCTAAGTCATGAACATAACTAACCACAATATGATTTACTCTCCAAAAGGAGGTCGAATCATATGAGGTACAACTCAATCACAAATCTAGAAATAGAAATAGCACGGGGTAATAGATAATGAAATCCTCAAAAATTGAGGTACAAACAGAAGTGAAACAAAACCAAGTTAACAACATCAAGTCTCAACATCACAAAAATATACGACTCTGAATCCATAAACAACAAATGACATGAAAGGTAAGATAAAGGTCTAGCTATCTAAACTAGACAACGTTATCATCCTCAGCAGCTGCCTGAACCTCCCGGAGGTCCAAGTCGCAAGTGTCATCTAAGTAAGCCCCGTAGTAGGTGGTGCAGAGTTCCTCCTCATCCTCTGTAGTATTTTCAACAGGTCCAGTCAGGATAGGAACGAGCACAATACATCTCACGCAGTTCATATCATGGCAAGAAATATAAAGCATGCAAAAGAGTAAGATACATGGACTGTAAGAAAATGTATATAAAAATAAGAGATATTTGATAACTGGAAATATATACATGATAAATAAGAACTGTAAGTGACTAGTGATTTTGAGTACGAGATGGCATGTAATTGGCTTGGGTTAAACAAGATATAAAACATGTTGCACATGAAAACACTAGCCATGAAGGCGGTGCCGTACATGAGAAACATGATAGTCACATGAAAAGTAACAGAGTGAACATGTTGGCTAAATCATATGACCATTTATACTCACCCCTACCCACAATCAATACACAAGGATCCAGTCAAGTTACGTTATGAACATGATGGTTTGGTTACATATGAAGCACATGAGAAAACATGGACGTACATGAGAGCACATGAAAGTACATGAGCGTATATGAAAGCACATAAGAACACATGAGAATACATGAATAACGCAAGAGCAAGGAATACATGATGTACGTGAAACACATGACATAAAATATTCGATGTAACCGCTAAGAGGGATAACATCTCATGAAAAGGTCCATATAGTACCAATCCGTGATAATAATGTGACAGCTGTGGACACATACAAAAAGATAAAGAAACGCTGTCTTTTCTTTATTGGTGCAAGGCACCACAAATCGAGTACGCCTGAGAGATACTGCACTGAGGATCCCCGAGTACAAAAAAGAATTCTGGGGAATAGGACGATGGAGATCGAGTGGCAGTTGCTCCTTTACTCCGTTGACACTCCGATTACAAAAGTGGAAGAAAACCTAAGAAAATTGCTCTCAGCTCACTGACAAGAAGTGCAACAATTTGGCTCTTAAAAATATACTGGTTTTTATGTGGGCGTATGGTCTTGCTTTGGGCGCATAGGATGTAGGCGCATGCAAGCTGCGTGGTCGTGGGTTGATCGTGGTGCTGACGTGGCCACATGCTTCGGTGCACGACTGCTCGTGGAGACTGACGTGGCCATATGCTTCGGTGCACGTTTTGATCATGGCTTTGACCGAGTCAGGGAACGTTTTGGCTTGGGCGCATAGCCCTATTTCAGGCTATGCGCCCTCCTTCTGGGGGAGCTTGTCTTGGGCGCATAGAGCTTCACAGGGTGGCTTGGGCGCATAGAGCTTCACATGATGACTTGGTCGCATATGTCCTCATTGGCTTGGGCGCATAAGGCTTCATTGCTGAAATTTTCTTTCTTCTACAACAGCATCATGTAAAGTGATCTAGAGCATGAATATAAGTCCTAGCAAGTATAAAACGATCAGAGAATGTACTCGCCTGCGATCTGAATGTCTGTGAGAATATAATGTCCGAATCAAGGTATCTGACTCCTATTTAGAGCAAGACAAGTCAAGATGTATACAGAGGGGTTATAAATGAAGTGTACAATGGATCTACATAATTTCTAGGTCAAAGTTAACTATTGGTCAACTCTGGTCAACTAGTCCATAGAGCCTACGTCAAGCCAGTCAAACTCTACTCTAAGTCTAGTCAAACTAGTCAAAACCCTATATCAAAACCGTATATATAGACATCATATATATACAAATCAATGTATACATATATATACTAATCAAATCATTTATATACCCATCTAGTATCCCACATCCATATACTATCTATATACATGCATACTTACATACAAGGTATATATATAACATACTAGTACCTTATATATATATATATATATATAATATATATATATATCACATATATATACAATATATATAGCACATATATATAACTATATATATATGAATACATACATGCATACATGAAAGAAGGAAGGGGAGGAAAGCGAAAACAAGTGTGTGTGAGTGTGTGCAAGAATATTAGAGTTATATACTTCTCAGTTTTATATAGTTAAGTTAGAACTCAGTTTTTACATTCAGTTTCGTATTAAAACCTAAGTTTAAGTCTCAGGTTTACAGTAAACAAGCCAACTTAGTTTACATAAACCCTTACAAATGGATACATATTTGTCAAACCCAGTTATAGTGTATATCAGTGTATAGGTAATGTGTCAAAGTATGTGTACAAGTAGAACTCAGGTTAAATTCTCGAAAACTCAGTTCATATTTAAGATTCAAAACCCAATTTCATTCCAGTTTTCATATTATCAAGTTCAGAAATTCGTTTCGAAAAATCAAAAGGAAATCAGATTCTTAGATTGCATTCAAAACTCAAAAACTCTGATTTGTATATGAACCCCAAAATCGAATACCAAAACTCAAACTCAGTTATAAAAATCAACCCAGGATTATATTTAACTCAGTTCAATGAGTATCAGAAAAGATAATTCAAACCCAAACTAAATTCAAATACCAAAATAATTTATAAATCAAATACATTCGTGTACAGTGGTGAGATAACATGATACGTGTCAGAGGGGGTGTTCGTGTCCATGCAAATGGACACAAACGTGTCCAAACAATATTTGAACACAGAACAGTAAATGTACGTGTGCACTGGCTTGTGGGAAGATGTCGAGCCCAAAAGGACTCGACACAGGTCATTAGAGGACACATGCTCGTGTCAGGAGATAGATGGCATATAGTATTTTGAAAACGACACCCTGATTCGTGTCCTTGTCGTGTCAGGACAGGACACGAAGTGAGTATCAGAGGATAAAATCCGACTTTACACACGTAGTTCAAAGCCAGTGCACGATGGATTCCGTGTCCAACACGACACGAGAGTCCATGAAACTCGATGGGGGATTGTCAGTGGTTTTCCCCATCTCTGTGTCAAGTGGCACATGTCCATGTAGCGTATCGTATCCGTAAACAGGGTCGGGTAGCAGGGCAACCGTACGGGGGCTCGTGTTACGTGTTCGTGGCCATTTTGGACACGGACACGACACAAAATTGTGCTCAGACATACAGAAATACAAATCATACATATAGGGCTATATAATTATGAAATTTGTTTTGAAAAAGGAGAACAAAAAGTTCACTTAGGCATTTCATCGAACACTTCAATATACACACCGATCCGTGTCCGATACGCATACCTAATGGATTCCAATTCCTACCAAACTTCATCTACAGCTAGGGTATACCTAAATAAATGCATCTATGGAAAGAAATCAAAATTTTGAATGAGTTTGATAGGTTTTACCTATTGAGGGTGAAACCTCAATGAATAGCTTAAGGAATGAGGCCTTCTCTCCAACTTGCAATGATCCTAAGCCTCCAAATCCTTGCTAGCTAGTCTCCCACAGCCTCTACACCAGGAATAGAGTCCAATGCAAAAGACTAGACTCAATTTGGAGGAGAAATGGAGATTTGGGGGTGATTTGGGGAAGAACACTTTAGGTCTTCTTGTAGCTATTAAAAAGAGGCAAGTATTTTGAGAAGAGATGATTAAATAGAGGGGGGGCTCTTGATGGCTATTGGAATGACTAGGGTTATGGATTTGCAAATGTTAGATGAGTGGCTAAGCTTCTCTCCATGTAATCAAGTTCCAATCAAAGGCTCAAATCAAAACTAGGTTTCCTTGTACTAATATCTAACCAAAATATCCTACTAACATAATATCTAGATATTAATCTAACTTAGCCATTAAGTCTCTAACTTTCTAACTAAGCCTCCATGATCATTACTAACATCTAGGTTAGATCAAAACTTGGTTAGTCTCTAATAAAATGATTAGCATCATAATAATCATTCAAAATTCATTTTTCATTAAAAGTCAAAAATGACCAAACATACCCTTAGGCAAAAATGTAGAAATAAATCTCCTAATCACATGGTTAGGTTATAGGTCAAGTAGTCTCTAGGGTTACACTAGCAATACATCAAAATCACAACTCACGGATTTAAATAGTTTTAAATTGATTAAAAATCACCAAAAATCATAACATGATTTAAATATCATTATTAAATGATTATAATTGCAAAAGTTCAAAATTACCTTCATTTTAGAAAAGTGGGTGTTAAACAATATGACAGTCTCTATGTTACAAATACAATATGACAGTTTCTGTTCTGCGCACGCAAAAGGAGAAAATTCTTTTTGTACAACGTTATTTGCTCTCTGTTGAATGAAAGAGCGCACGCAATCATGGTGCATAGCGCCATGCACTTTGATTTAAAAAGAGTGCATTATTTATTTAACAATGCTTAGCGTGTTTGTTGGCTAACACTCTGAAAGAGGTGGCGCATATTGGGATTGGCCTGGCGCAAACCAACACTTTGAACGAGGGGATTTGCACTGGCTATGGTTCGCCCCAATTATCAAATTGTGCAAACTAATCATTGTCTTCTCCAATCGCCCTCACCTTCAAGAGTGGGGTTCGCCTATTCGGCCCTCACCAACGGTGGCACATGCCTTGGCATCCTCAACGACGGTGCTCGTAGTGAAGCTCCGGTTACGCCCTTGCCCTTCTCTACCGCAGATCTATTCGACACCATTGAGGTTGATCGAAAAAACTATAAAAGCTTAAAAAAATGAGAGACAAAGAGTATCGGACAGAGAAAGCTTTTGAGAAAAGAACTCTCTCTTCTCAAACTGGGGTATTTATAACCCCAAGTCACCGCTTAAAGTTCGTACAAATCTTGCGCGGATCGAAACGAAAAACTGTTAGGATTCTATGCGCACAAAATCTTCTGAATTTATGGCACGCTTTTTATTCAAAGTATTTCAAATTTCAAAAATTTGAAATTTGAGAACTTTGAAGGGGGTCTTGTAGAAGCTTAAAAAATCTCAACAGAGTGCGTCGCATCATTTACAGATAGTGTACGACGCTATCTATTACATAGCGCCCAACATCAAATAGCGCCATCTATCAGATAGCGCCAGGTCATGCCCCCACGTGGTAATATTCCTCAAGAAGGAAAATCATCAACCATGATGACTGACAGCACAACAGTCGAGAAGATCTCTCTTCGAGCTTCGCGTGCGTGTCAGTCAAGGAGGATTTTTGTCAAATACTCGGCGCTAACACTGGATCGCACAGATTAAACATAACCCAAATAGCGCTATGCAATAAAAATGCCACCATGTGGCAATCTTTCTTGAGAATCTAGATCTCACGTCTTTTTAGAAAGATCTGTCATGTTGATTGTTAGTCACTTTTTCAGCGCCATTCACCAAAGGGCACGAAGTGATAAATTTTACACAAACTCAACACACAGCGCCATTCACAATTTGGCGCCAATCAATAGAATGCGTCATTCATCAAACTGGCGCCAATCAATCATCATCCAAAAGTAGTTAAAGATAACGTAGCGTGCATGCCATTAATCTCAAAGAAAGCCAATGGAAAGCCATGCGTCCCATGTAGTTAAGTTAACCGTTCACGCCAATGGATGAAATGATACATGGCTTATAAACAGTGGATAACCAATGTACCTTTGTACTATGCGCCAATCACTGTAACTGTTTGACAGTTGTCCTAAATTCTATAAATAGAGTTCCAAAATCACTTTTCAGGGGATCGACACTTATCATCGACTCTAGGCAAGGATTCTCTGCAATTCTCTACCACTTCCACACCAAGTTCAAGAGCTTTTCTTCTCCGACATCGTATCATCCAAGGAATAAGGTGATCGTCTTCTGATCAGATTCCTATAGTTGTACTTTCCCAAAATCAAAATTGTACTTTATACTTTCTTTTTTAGTTTGTCTTTAAGTTTTTTATAGGAAACTTTTGTTTTTGCAAACACCGCCATGATCACTTTGAATGCGAGTGATCATGAATCCTTTTCTTATTTTGAACTTTCTTACAAAATGTGACGAATTTAGATAATGCATCATTCTTGCGTGCAAGAAAATATATCCACGTGTATCTAGAGAAATCATCTACTATTACAAATGCGTATAACTTACCACCTAGGCTAGCAATTCTATTAGGCCCAAATAGATCCATATGCAGTAATTGTAGAGGTCTAGTGGTACTTACAACATTTTTGGACTTAAAAGTGGATCGGGTAGCTTTATTCTTTTCATATTTACTATATACCGTATCCTTCTTAAAGACGATGTCTGGTAAGCCTCGTACCAGTTTCTTCGTGTATAATCTTAAAATTGTGTCCATGTTTGCATGACTGAGTCTCATATGCCATAGTTGACTCTCATCGTTGTTGGTGACTAAGCATCTACCTGCTTTGTTAGTATCTTTCAACAAATAAAAAACATATATTTTGTCTTCCCTAATACCTTCAAAAATAGTCCTACCAGTTGAGCTATCAACTATAGTACATTTGTCTTTGGCAAAGTTAATACCATAACCATGGTCAACTAAATGGCTTATACTGAGAAGGTTATGTTTTAACTCAGTTACTAGACAGACATCTTTAATCACAGGGTAGGGAGCCTTACCAATATTGTCAATGCTACTATGTACCCTTTAAAATTGTTACCAAAGGTGACATATTCTTCTTTCTTCTTCGATAGTGTTGCGAATAGAGAAGCATCACCGGTCATGTGCTGTGAGCAACCGTTGTCGAGGATCCACTTGCTCCTAGCATGAGTAGGGTGTTCCACCTAAAAAGAAGTTTGCAGATGAAACTTTTGGTACCCATTTCTTGTAGAGTCCGGATATGTTAGTCTTTGGTATCCATGCATATATATTTAAATAAGCTAATCTTCTTATTTTATATGCAGAAGAGATATGACCAATGTTGACACAATAGTGAAGTATGCTGAGTGTTGGGTGCAGAGTGTTGTGCATGATTGGTAGGTCTTGGTGTTCTAGTTGGATATTTGTAGTAAAATGCATGTCGGTTAGTCTTCTTGGGCAAAGATTTGGCTATGTTTGGCCTAACAGTGTTGGGTTTGACCGTGTTTCGATGTTTCGATAATTGACACGTATTAGGACAGGAAGCAACAACTTCAGGCTATTTTCTAACCTAATTTCTAACTTTTTGGAGGTGTCATAAAGTGTGTTATAGTCAGCTGTAAGTGCCTCATTTCTGACTAGTGCACAGTGATGGCTCTTCTTCTCTTTAAGTAAATCTTCCTCAAGTTTAGCAATGGTCTTGTCTTTTTCTTTTGATAAATGTGTAGTCTCGTGTAGTTGCAGTTTGACAGAAGAAAGATCACCAGTCTCATTAGGGTTTTCATTATTTCTAACCTCAGCTAGTATGTCAGTAAGTCTTCCTATTTCACCTTTGTACTCTTTGAGTATCTTTTTAGGGTTTTGGTATTTGCTAAGCAGTTTTCTGTTGTCATCTAAGAGGTCACTAAAAGCTTCACCTAACTGTTCAAAGGTAAAAATCATCATATGTATCAAACATGGGATTTGTGTTTACCTGATCATATGCCATCAAGCATACATTTGCAGCGTCGTCTGATTGTTCATCTTCTGAGTCGCTAGCTTTGCTTTTATGCCAGATACTTGTGTTGGCATATTTCTGGAAGTAGATGTTAGCCCATTCCATGGTCACACCCGATTTTAATAATTGATATGGACTTAAGTCAATACACAAAATATACAAACTGCTACTAATCATTTTAGGATGTGTGAAATCAATATCAACAAGCGTCGTACTACTGCATCATCAAGCACATAAATTATCAATCTGAAGATTACTTTAATTGGGATCTAGTCCGAGTCTTTTTACAATTTATTATGTATTTTATTTTTATTGAGTCTAGGATTTAAATTGTAAGATCGACTAGGTAATACTGGCTTAGGTTAATCTCTGTCCAAATTTCTATAAAGCCTACCTATTCCTATTTCTTTTTACCAAAAGTTCAGAATTATTTTTGCAACAGAATTTGACAAATATTCATAATTCTCCTAGACAGAACTCAAACCGAACTCTGCCCGAGTTCGGTCCGAACTCTGCCCGAGTCCGGTCCTAACTCTGCCCGAGTTCGGTCCGAACTCTGCCCGAGTTCGGTCTGTTTGAATTCAAATATTTGTTGCCTCCAAATCTGTATGTAACGTACATATGCGAAATCTTTGCATCAGAACTCTGCCCGAATTCGGTCCCACAAAACACCTACAAATAGGAAAGAGTTTTTTATTTCAAATTACTCATTCATTCTTCATCTTCGCTTCTCTATTCAATAAGTGTTTTCACCCGATCAAAAGTTTTCATATCACACCTATACTCCTCTAAGCCAAAAGCCAGTAATATCTATTTCGATCTAGAGTCTTTTGGTTCGCAAGAGTTGTAAAGAGGTTGTTCAAAGTACAGCAATTATCTTTGTTGTGGAGCCAGTCGTGCGCTCGTCACCAAGCACGGTGTTGTGATGTTGGTCGTGCACTTGTCACTAAGCACGGTGTTGTAAGAGACTGCAAGCTCTCAATTAGCTTGTGCCTTAGTGGATTAACATCGAGTAAGAGTACTCGAGACTGGATTAGTCCTCTCAGAGGGATACCAGTATACATCGCTGTGTCACTGAGTTTGATCTCTCTATCTCTTATTTACTATCTCCTATCACTACAACAAAAAGGCCTATTAATAATGCTTGATATGACGTATTGATGACGCATGATACCTAAGCGTTATAAAAGTTCAAAATTCCTTTTTTCTATGACGGTTTGGGCTAATTTTAGGCTTTTTATAACATTTTTAAAATAAAGCGTTATTAATATTTTAGAGCGGTGGCAAACTTGTAATAAACTTTCTGTAATATATTCCATCCCCCTCCCACGATCTTATTCAGAAAAACTCTCCTTCTCCTTGCTCCCCTTCTGCCCCCTCTTCCCGCCTCTCCCCAAACCCTAAAATTTTCCTCTCTTTCACCTCACCCCTGCCGCCTCTCCCTCCACAGCACAAAGCCTGCCGTCCCTCTCATCACCGTTCGATCGCCGCACAAAGCCTGCCGCACAAACCCTAAAATTTTGGGAGATGGTAGAATGGGGACGACGATGGGAGGGTCCGCGGGGAGGAGGAACAGGGAGGAGGCCGCGATGGCGCTGGCAGAGATGGGAAGGGAGACGGAGAGCCTCCCCGCTGACCTCGCGGTGGCGGTGGAGGGAGGAAGGATCCCGGCGGAGATCGTAAGGAGGTTCGCGGAGCTGGAGAGGTCAGCGGCGTACCGTTGGTTCAGATCAACAAGGCCTGCGACCTTAGCTCCATCTCCGTCCTCCCTCCCCACTCCAGGTTCAGATCCCTCCATTTTACTGCTTGGATCGTTCGTTGTTCTCTTTTTGTTGTTTGCGCTGATTTCTTTTGGTTGGTTGGTGAAGGAGGACGAATCCGGCGTCCCTTCGGCCATCCGGACCCCACGCCGTCGTCCGCAGAACCCGATATTATCGCTCGACGCGTCGCTCGCCCCGAGCGCCTCCGACGGCGCCGTCGTGTACAGTAGCGTGCCGACGGTACCGTCCGCGGAACCCGATATATATATATATATCCATGTAATTAATTCAAACTAGCTTAGTTAGATCTTCCTCTAATATATACATACTATTCTCATGATGATGATGATGTTCAGAAACAAAAACAAGCCTTAGCAAAGCGATTGAACCTCCGGCCGCGACAAGTAGAGGTCTGGTTCCAGAACAGGAGAGCAAGGTTTGCACCAATACACAAATCAATTTTTTTTCCCTCTATGTTTTATTGCTTGTGTTTCAAGGACTTGCTTGCTTATCTGTGATTCGGTGAGTATCCACTAATACCTGTTGTTCTATATGGATGCATATTTTATAGGGTAATATAGGACATTTTAAGTGTCACACATGGTGAACCCTGGATTTAAGCCTTTTAAGAGCCAAGGGGTTAAGAGGCTGAGACTAGATTTACCTCATAATGGGTAATATAGGACATTTCTATTTTGCTCCACAATTTGATACCTAGTGTGCATTTACGAAGCAATCATAGATTTTAGCTTTTATAGGTTTTATTTCCTGCTACTGAATGTTTGCTTCTACATATCTGTCTAAACACAGAGATATCATGCGTCATTTCAAGGATTTATGTTGGAAAATTGCCAACCCTAGGTAAATGGTAGAGTTTTTGTTTACTTCAGTTGTAAAGTAATTTTGAAGCAGATATCAGTGAATCTTTCTGTCACATACCCTTTATATTTGTAAATAAGAGAATTTTATATCTACTTGGTGAAGGTCAATATAATTTACTGAATATCTTTGTAAGAAAGAAAATTTTATAGTTATCCAGAAGGACTACAACTGTCTGTAAGATCATCTTGCTAAACCCATGTAGATAGTTGTCTGATATGTGTAGAGGCAGACAAATGTTGAGAAATATGCTATGTTTATTATGAATTATAAACCTTGTCCAGGATTGACGCTCAAGCTTGTGCCACACATTATCCTAGAAGCACTCGGTGAATTTTCTTTGAAACTGTGACTTTAGATAACCTATGGAGCAAAAATGATTATATCACTGCATAATTTGATTTCTCTCTCATTATATCTTCAAAACAAGGGTGAGCTGAAATGAGAATGTTGGGACTACATAAATGTTGGGACTACATAATTTTTTCCCTCTATGTTTTATTGCTTGTGTTTCAAGGACTTACTTGCTTATCTGTGATTCGGTGAGTATCCACTAATACATGTTGTTCTATATGGATGCATATTTTATAGGGTAATATAGGACATTTTAAGTGTCACACATGGTGAACCCTGGATTTAAGCCTTTTAAGAGCCAAGGGGTTGAGAGGCTGAGACTAGATTTACCTCATAATGGTATTAGGAATTATGCATGGAACACCATGTGAAAACACTTTAAAGCACCTTCCTGATAGTATATACTTGTCCTTTGGGGTATTACCTCATAATGTTTAAAACCTTCATTTTTCTTCTTGAGGATTATTCAAGATACTCATTCATGACGTCTCAGATTTTTTTTTTCCGTATATTTCATGTACTTGATAGCTGCTTGCCACATTATTGTTCAACTGTTTTGGACATTTGCACTTGGCATTCTCCTTTTATTCCTTCTGATTGTATACTAGTCTGTTCCGACTTCGACCAATTCTTTTTTTGTTTTCAGCTAGTCCTTCCTGGCCTTTGGTTAGGAATATTTTGGTATACACATGGTACTACAGAATATTTGATAATGTATGCATTAAAATTCTAAATCTCAGGAAGATGAACCTGATGAGGATTACAGTTCCCATCGAGGTTCATCTCGTAACCGTTTTGAGGAAGATATGGAAGCTGAAGCTCAACGAGAGAGGCGTATTATCAATGCGAAGAAGGTGAGTTTCTGATATCGTATCTGAAGTAGCTACTAAATAGGTACAGACAGAAATATGTTTTGATTTCCATACAAATTATGCTAATTGCTGTATCATGATCATTAGTCAAATGTATACAAAAATGCCCCTCGTAAGCCATCCTTGCCTACTGTTCGTCCATCAAAACACCCCGTAGAAAAATATTCTGAGAGTGAAAGGGAGGAGTCTGAATATGAAACTGATGGGGAGGATATTGAGCGATCACCATCTCGTGGAAGGGAAGATGATCCAGACCCTGAAGATGAATATGAAGATGAGGATGCAGAGGAAGAAGTTACTGGTGCAGATTCCATGTCAGAGGAAGAAGAGGTAATTTATCTCCTACAAGGAAATGATCTATACTTGATTTTCTATGTTGGAGATCTCAAATGACCAATCTAAATACTTTTATGGGTCATAAAGATTGTTTGTATGCTCTTAATACCTCAAGTGTCCAGAATAATACTTTTAAGGCAGTTGTCTTTTAATGGATAGAAAGGGTTTTATCAATGTCGTTAGTTACTGAAGTTTACTTTCTTTGGTTTACGGATGTTACAATAGATGCATAATTTAGAGAGGCATGCTAGATTGCTAATGACATAATGCATGGTTACCTGTTTACTTATTCAATGAATATCTACTGTCTAGGAGCCAAAGCAAAAGAAGGGATCTGGCGGTAGTGGTCTCAAACGCAAGGAGATTCAGTCAGATGAGGACTCCCCACCCAGAAAGACAACAACTCATCGAAGAAAAGCAGTCGTCTTTGATAGCGATGAGGACTGAATGTGCTTACCCTGGTGAGTTGAATCAAGATTTTATGCCAAGGCGCATGGACTTAAAAATACGGGACAAAATCAAATTTTAGATTTGTAGATATGTTCACGGACAAGGAATAATTTGCTAGTATTTACTGCTGTAAAGTTTAATTAGAATTATGACCGAATCTTTGGTCCACTTCTCGGGCTGAGCTGCTTCTGCTTTAGAATGATGATTTCTTTTCGTAGCTGCTTCCCTAACTCTACCTAACCCAGGCCTATTGTGCTCTGGGCTCAACCAAAATTCAACTGTGAATTCTGTAATCTGGATGAGCCCAGGTCAAATGTCAGGTTGAGCTGGAATACTTGAAGATATAACTTCTTTAAAGTGTTAGTCGTGGTAATATTTTCCCATTGAAATTGCAAACAGTAATTATACATCATCCAACCAAGGTACAGGCAGTTTAAAAGAGGTATGCTAACTCTTTATTTAATGTAAACTGGAACTAACTTTGATATTTATGCTTCCATCATAAAATATGTGATTTAGTTATCCCTTGCACATGTGAGACACTTGCTCAAGATGTAGTAAATTGCTTCACCAAATGACTTTAAAGTACGATAAATTGGAAATGTTGTGTAAGATGGACATATCATGAAGTAGATATATCATAAATAGAGAAGTTAGTGGATGCTTGCTTGGAACATCCACACCTGGTATGACTAGTGGGTTTTTTTAATAATACGTGCAGCTTCCAGATAACCTTGATATCATTGAGAATCCCATGGATTTCACAATCGTGTGGAGCAAGATGTCAAGTGGAGCTTATGCTTGCTTGGAACAATTAGAGGTTGGTAGTCTCGCTGCTCTAAATTATTTGCACTTCGTTTGTGTTCTGTTGTAAAGAGTTCACTTCGCTTTGAGTTGTAATCCTTTCAACAAAGTTTCAAGTAGCTACCTCGTCTTCTGTCATGCCTCACATTTGATTGCATTCTTTGAGTGGCATGTTTCTTTCATTCTTTGAGTGGACTGTTTATTACTACAGGTAGGTATTTTAATGCATTCTTAGATTCAATGTATATGAAAGTATTTTATTACATGATCCTCAATTGCTAGTTTCTTGTTGGAAACTTGGTACCAACTCTTAAGACATGAGGTGGTCTTTTGGTAATATTTTTTTATCTTTTTCAGGATTTTGCTACGTGATGCTGACAGTTTTGATGTGCTCAAAGTTGAAGCCAATGTACTAATAGTTTTGAGGGTCTACTTACTAGTAGTAGTTGTAAATATATGTATTTGGATGTCCTATTTTGAAAAAATGTAATGAAGATGGTGATATATATTATGTATATATTTGTAAATGGATTAAATGGTACTCTATAACATTTAGATGTTTTCTTGTGAATATGGTTCAAAATGAATATTTTGAAATTGAATTGAGCAACATTGAGCATTGATCTATAATTTTTTGGAAAGTAATATATAAATGTACAGAATTGAGCGTTATAAATGTGCTGAATTGAGTCTGTACAGATTATCTATTCATAACGCTTTCAAACTACGCTGAAAATAAGTGTAGCAGAAACTCATCATATTCATGACGTTTTTATTTATGACGCTTTTAAAAATATTTATAACACCCGTTTTCATCACGCTTGCTTTGAAAAAAAACGTCATGGTTTGTCATTAATGATGGTTTTTAGCCGTCATTAAAAGGTATTTCTGTTGTAGTGTATTTACTGCCATAGTTTAAAATTTAAATTGGTGATTATTTTTCTGCTGCACTCGTACTCACTCTATTCACCCCCTCTAGAGGTGCTCAATGGTCCTACAATTGGTATCAAAGCAGGTTATATTCTAATATAACAAACCTCAGAGAGTATATATGGCAGCCGGGAAATCAATATTCAACAGTGAAGGGCAATCCACAAATAGACCCCCACTATTCGATGGTACAAATTATACCTATTAGAAAACACGGATGACTTTCTTCTTAAAGTCTCTTGACTTTGATCTTTGGTCTATAGTTATTGATGGTTATAAGAAATCAGCACCTACAGTGGTTGACGGCCAGCTTGTAGACAAGCCTCATGACAAATATACAGAAGCTGAAAAGCTTAGGCTAGTCTAGATGCTCGTGTCATCAACGTACTGTGCTGTGCAATTGACAAAACGGAGTTCAACAGAGTTTCAACCTGTAAAACGTCTCACGAGATTTGAAAACTTCTTGAGGTAACTCATGAAGGTACTTTCCAAGTGAAGGAATCCAAAATCAGTAGACTAACACAGGAATATGAATCTTTTAAGATGAAACCCGATGAGTCAATTATACAGATGTTTACACGTTTCCTTGATATTACTAATCCTTTGCAATCTCTTGGTAAGTATTACAGCAATCATGAGAAGATCAGAAAAGTACTACGGGCTCTAACCAAGAACTGGAACCTGAAGGTAACAGCAATCATTAAAGGAAACGATCTCACCACCATGTCTCTAGAAACACTAATGGGCAAGCTCATGACCCATGAGCTTGATCTGCAAGAGTTTGAAGAAGCAACCCAAAAAAAAAAGTCTATTACCTTCAAAGCTCAAGCCAGAAAATCTACATGCAATAATTTTGACGAAGAATCATCAAGTGGTGATGAACAAGCCCTACTAGTGAAGAACTTCAGGAAATTCTTAAAGTTTGAGAAATCAAACAAAAGGAAGAGAGATATCCAAGAAAGCAATGAAGATGAAACCATATGCTTTGGATGCAAGAAGTCAGGGCACATGAAAAAGGATTGTCCAACTTCGAAGAAAACCAGCCCATACGACAGATCAAGATCAAGCAGAAAAGCAACAACCAGTCGAAAGTATGCTAACACAAGTATCTGGCATGAAAGTAATGCCAGTGACACAGAGGAAGAAGATAGACCCTGCGAAAATGCCAAAGTCCGTCTTATGGCGTTTAATAAGGTATCCTCAGACCCTCTATATGATGATTTTACTTTCGATGAGTTAGAAAATGCCTTTAGAGAATTACTTGAAGAACACAAAACTGTGCTTGACAAGTATAAGCAATCTCGAAAAGAGATTAAGGCATGCACAACCGAGATAGCTAGACTGTCCAGTCTTATTGAAGATATTATAGAGACATCTACTACCGGTAACACGGAAGAGATAGCCAAACTCAAAGTAGACTATCATGAGGCTATCCTCAAGGTTGATAAGAAAGAAAGAGACTATGTCAAAATACAAGAGTTATATGACATAGAGAAGAAGAAGCACTTAGTCACAGAACAAAGACTCTCAGATATGACTGCTAGATATGAAGAGTCTGTTGCGATTTCTAAAAGTTAGAAATCAAGTTAGGCAAACAGGCAATACCTGTGACACAGCCTAAGTTTAGTCCTAAAGCTAAGCATACACCTAAGAGGACTAAAAATTAGAAAGCACGGAAGAAACACGACTATCACCATGCATTCACTTATAGGTTTTCCAAGAAACCAAATAAGCATGTCAACACAGTTTCAACCACCACTGGTTCTAAACTAACTTGCACATATTGTGGTACACATGGACACATATCACAGTATTATTTAGCAAGGAAACTTGTTGACAATCATACTTTATTCTGGAGACCTAAAACTAATCAATATGGACCCTTCAGTAAATGGGTACCAAAGGATTCATCTACTTATTTTATAGGTGGAACCTCAACCCTCTCATGCTAAAAGCAAGTGGATCCTCGATAGCGGATGTTCGCGGCACATGACTGGTGATGCATCTTTGTTCACCACGCTATCGATGAAGAAAGAAGGATACGTCTTCTTCGAAAATAATTTGAAAGGTGATATTATTGGTAATGGAACTGTCGGTATATCTCCTTATCCAGTAATAAAGGATGTTTGTCTAGTCACATAATTGAAACATAACCTACTAAGCATAAGTTATTTGGCTGATAATGGTTATGGTATCAATTTTGTAAAAGACAAATGTACCATATATGATATGTCATCTGGTAATCCCGTATATGAAGGGATTAGAGAAGACAATATTTATGTTTTCTTTTTTGGAGAATACTAATAATGCAGGAAGATGCCTAGTAGCTAATTTAGATGAAAGTTGGCTATTGCACATGAGACTAAGACATGCAAATATAGACACTATCTCACGACTGAGCACTAAGAAGCTGGTAAAAGGACTCCCGAGATTCCATTCAAGAGAGATATAGTATGTGCTTATTGTGAAAAGAACAAAGCACATAGGTCTACATTTAAATCTATCAACGTTGTAAGTACTTCTAGACCTTTGCAGTTGATACGTATGGATTTATTTGGTCCTAATAAAGTCGCTAGTCTTGGCGGTAGGCTCTACGCTTTTGTTATTGTTGATGATTTCTCTCGCTTTACTTGGGTGTACTTTCTATCAGACAAAAGTGATGCTATTTTTGAATTTTGGATATTTTGCAAAAAGGTATAAAATGAAAAAGGCTTCATGATTACTCGTATCCGAAGTGATCATGGTGGCAAATTCGTAAATTCTGATTTCAAAAAGTTTTGTGATGATAGTGGGTATTACCAAGAATTTTTTTGTCCTAGAACTCCCCAACAGAATGGTGTTGTGGAGCAGAAGAATCATACTCTAAACGAAATGGCTAGAGTCATGCTGAATCAGTATAATCTTCCTAAATATTTTTGGGCAAAAGCTGTTAGCACAGCCTGTCATATTTTAAATAGGGTGTTAATTCGACCAATCTTGAAGAAAACACCATATAAACTTTGGTTTAGAAGGATTCCAAACATTTCTTATTTTAAAGTTTTTGGATGTCGCTGTTTTATCCTAAACACCGAGGATAACTTGGGAAAGTTCGACTCTAAAGCAGATGAAGTGATATTTCTCGGATATGCTGCTAAGAGTAAGGGATGTAGAATTTTCAATAAAAGGTCTATGATTGTTGAAGAATCAATATACGTTACTTTTGATGAGCTCAATAGTCACAGATCTAGCGACAGTGATGATGAAGGTGTACAAGCAAAAACTGAGAAGAGTCATATGGAAGATCTGACTCAAAAATTTGATTCATTAAAATTCTTACCAGATCATCCAGAGACACTCATCATAGGTGATGTATCAAAAGGTGTAAGTACACGCTCCTCTCTTAAGGATTCTAAAATAGCAGCAAATGTAGCTTTCATTTCTCAAATAGAACCTAAGAATATAGAAGATGCATTTTCTGATGAATTTTGGATTAATGTCATGCAAGAGGAACTAAATCAATTTGAAAGAAACCAAGTTTGGGAACTCGTTCCTAAACCTATTGGTCAATCGATAATTGGTACCAAATGGGTGTTCCGAAATAAACTTAGTGAAGATGGACAAGTTCTACGCAATAAAGCACGTCTAGTGGCACAAGGTTATAATCAGGAAGAAGGTATTGATTATGACGAGACATATGCTCCTGTTGCTAGACTAGAAGCCATCCGCATGTTTTGTGCATTTGCATGTTTTAATGATTATAAATTATTTCAAATGGACGTGAAAAGTTTATTTTTGAACGGATTTTTAAAAGAGAGTTTTTGTGAAACAATCCCCTGGTTTTAAAGATTTTCAAAAATCTGATCACGTCTTCAAGCTTAATAAAGTACTCTATGGACTCAAACAGGCACCTCGTGCTTGGTATAAACACCTAAGTGCCTTCTTACTTGATAATAGTTTTTCAAAAGGAAAAGTTGTCACAACTTTGTTTATCAAATCTTTAAATGATGACATTCTTCTTGTGCAAATATATGTTGATGACATTATATTCGGTTCTACTAATGAAAAACTTTGTCAAGAGTTTGCTAAGTGTATGCAGAGTGAATTTGAAATGAGTATGATGGGAGAGCTAAACTTCTTCCTAGGACTTCAGATCAAACAACACTCAAAGGGAACATTCATCAATCAAGCCAAGTATACGAAGGACATACTGAAAAAGTACGACTTCGATAATGTAAAGCCTATCGGAACTCCTATGACTACATCCACAAAGCTTGATTCTGATGAAAGTGGCAAACCTGTCGACCAGCGTAACTATCGAGGTATGATTGGTAGCTTATTATATTTAAATGCTAGTCGCCCTGATATTATGTTCAGTGTTTGCATCTGTACACGATACCTGGCAAATCCTAAGGAATCACACCTAAGTGTCGTTAAGTGCATCTTCTAATACCTTAAGGGAACTTCTACAGTCGGCTTGTGGTATCCTAAAACCAAATCCTTTGACCAGATAGGTTACTCGCATGCAGATTTTGCAGGATGCAAAGTAGACCGTAAAAGTACCAACGGTACGTGTTATTTCCTAGGAAAGGCCTTAGTCTCTTGGTTTAGTAAGAAGCAAAATTCTGTAGCATTATCAACTACTGAGGCTGAGTATATCGCCGTAGGACGTTGCTGTGCTCAAATTTTGTAGATAAAGCAAATCCTAGAAGACTACAATCTGTACTACACTAAGATTCCTATTTATTGTAATAATACTAGCACTATTAACCTGACTAAGAACCCTGTATGTCACTCACGCACAAAATACAGTGAGATTCGTCATCACTTTTTACGTAATCACCCATAACACGGGGATATCTGCTTAGAGTTTATTGATACAGATCATCAACTAGCAGACATTTTCACAAAACCACTGGCGGAAGACCAGTTTAACATAATGAGGCGAGAGCTCGGTATACTTAAATTTTCAGATTCATAGTGTAGTATGGTAATTAAATTAAATTTTATGACAACTTCGTAATTTATTTAACGAAAATTATTTTTGGTACAAGCCTACAAAGGGTTTGTCTGTCACCATGACTACGGTCGAAGCGAAGCGGTACTTAAGTGTTCTCCGGTAAACCTTCGTTAGTTGGGACAGTACCCCTACAGCTAACCCAAAGTAATAGAAGTTATTAAATATAGAAGTCAACTATCATAAATTCAGAATTTAAACACCAATACTGCAGTTATGACCTCAGAAATACAAGTAGCCGAACTCGGACCGAACTCTGACCGAATTCGGACCGAATTCGGGCCGAGTTCGGTCGACGTTGTTCAGCTTCCAGAACCGAACAACCAGCCCTAGCTCTTTATAAACCCCTCCTTTCTTCTTCTTTTTCGTACAACCTACTCGTGAAAAACCCTCTACTACACCCAAAACTTTTTCCTCCTCCTTCTCTTCAAGCTTCCAAGGAGTTCTAGTGGGCTACTCAACTTCATCTTTTTCCTCCTTTCTAAGGTACTTTAATTTTCTTTTTCTCTCATCTATGGCTCCCAAGCGTCAGAGAAGACAGGGTGATCCCTCACAAGTAAGATCTTCATCTTCTGATTATGTTCCTACTAGTCTTTTCAGTCCTGCTAGACCCATAGGTTCAGATGATTTTGACTCTGGTTGATTCCCTGACAAAGAATTTTCTGACCTTTGGTTTGATTCATTCTTTGGCCGTAGGATATGTGCTGGAGCTTATGTTAACTTTACTATTTTTTCTGAATACGCCCCACATTTGACCGTCTCGGCTATCGTAACTTCTTCGAAGTAGACGAGAATATCTACGACAACGCTGTCCGTATGTTTTACTGCAACTTGCAGGTAAAACCAAATGGAAACTTCTATTCTTACGTTGCTGGACAAGAATTAGAATTCAGCGCCGCCGACATCAGCAAATATTTCCATGTTTCTGATGTGGGTGAAGCTCTAGTGGATATCCATTATATCCAATTCCCTGAAGGTGTCACTCTCGACCCCTTCAAAGAACTGCTTTGCCATCCAAGACCTGTTCCTAGAAGAGTCTTTTCAAAAGATCTTAACCAAAACTTTTATGAACTCTATCGATTTATTTTCTTAGTTCTCCTTCCAAAGAGAGGATCATCTGATGAGATCACTTTCTTGGAACTGTCCGCCATGTATCATATCTATTTTAGCATTCTTTTTTCGGTTCCCAAGACCATGATGGCCTGGATGTTGAACTGCAGAAATGCAGGACGCAACCTGGTCTATCCCATGCACTTGGCCTCCATCTTTCGAAGGTTTAAAATTAATCTTCAAACCTGTGCCTGCTCCTCCACAGCTATAAAGCTCAGCAGGTCTCGTTTCTGCCTCATGGAGCTCAGCCTGCTCTAGATGCTGACGCTAAGGCTCCTCTTTCTGATGCTCCTGCTCCAGCCCCTGCTCCATGTTTTGACCCAGGATTTTATCAGCAGTTTGATGACTTTGTTGCTCTCTCTGCGCAACGTTATCAGAGCTACCTCGACTCAGAGTTCCGCCACATCACCCAGGCTCAGGTATTGCAGAATGGCATTGCTGATCTCCACTGGTGTCTCTTCCAGGACCCCTCACATCCAGTGACTATCCTTCCTCACCCAGGCTTCCCTGGACCCAGGTTTGGAGAGGAGGCTACTTTTCCTTACTTTGATCCTGCTGCTGCTTACTTTCCTTCGGATGCTCCTGGCGGTGACGACCCCACTATGTGATGCCGACTTAGTTGGTGGATAGTGGATAGGATGTTAGCTGATGATCTATCTTATGATGTTGTTTTTTTTGTTATGTCTAAACGTTTCAGTTAGACATTTTTAGCACTTTATGATTATGATTGTATCTTTCATTTCAGTGAGACATTGTTATGCATGATATTCTCAGTTTATTTCATTACCAGTTATCTTTTTATGCACTTTGTATTATTTGGTTATCTCTTAGCTTCATTTGTCTGTTTGTTGAAAATTGTTGGCTTCACACATTAAGGGGGAGCCAAAGCCATTTTTATATTTACAAAGAGAGAGAAAGAGTACATACCAAAAATCAAAAGTGCAAGAGAAAGCATACAAAACCATTTTTTCAGGTACATTTTATTTATTCTATTTTTAGATATATTTTGGTATAGGCTCAAGTTTGTCAATTATCAAAATGGAAGAGATTGTTGGCCCATTCCATGGTCACACCCGATTTTAATAATTAACATGGACTTAAGTCAATACACAAAATATACAAACTGCTGCTAATTATTTCAGGACGTGTGAAATCAATATCAACAAGCATCGTACTACTGCATCATCAAGCACATAAATCATCAATCTGAAGATTACTTTCATTGGGGTCCAGTCCGAGTCTTTTTATAATTTATTATGTATTTTATCTTTATTGAGTCTAGGATTTAAATTGTAAGATCGACTAGGTAATAGTGGCTTAGGTTAATCTCTGTCCACATTTCTATAAAGCCTACCTATTTCCATTTCTTTTTACCAAAAGTTCAAAATTATTTTTGCAATAGAATTTGACAAATATTCATAATTCTCCTAGACAGAACTCAAACCGAGTTCGGCCAGAGTTCGGTCCGAACTTTGCCCGAGTTCGGTCTGTTTGAATTCAAATATTCGTTGCCTCCAAATCTGCATGCAACGTACATATACGAAATCTTTGCATCAGAACTCTGCCAGAACTCTGCCCGAGTTCGGTCCCAGAAAACACCTATAAATAGGAGAGAGTTTTTTATTTCAAATCACTAATTTATTCTTCATCTTCTCTTCTCTATTCAATAAGTGTTTTCACCCGATAAAAAGTTTTTATATCACACCTATACTCCTCTTAGCCAAAAGCCAGTAATATCTATTTCGATCTAGAGTCTTTTGGTTCGCAAGAGTTGTAAAGAGGTTGTTCAAAGTACAGCAATTATCTTTGTTGTGGAGCCGGTCGTGCGCTCGTCACCAAGCACGATGTTGTGAAGTTGGTCGTGCACTTGTCACCAAGCATGGTGTTGTAAGAGACTGCAAGCTCTCAATTAGCTTGTGCCTTAGTGGATTAACATCGAGCAAGAGTACTCGAGACTGGATTAGTCCTCTCAGAGGGATACTAGTATACATCGCTGTGTCACCGAGTTTGATCTCTCTATCTCTTATTTACTGTCTCTTATTTACTGCCATAGTTTAAAATTTAAATTGGTGATTATTTTTTCGCTGCACTTACACTCACTCTATTCACCCTCCCCCTCTAGAGGTGCTTAACGGTCCTACAGTAGATTTCTTCAAGTAACTTTTTTCATATTTGTTGCCTTTCCTGGTTGATGATGATGCTATCGGACAGTCCTTCTTGCAACCGTAGGAGATTGGATCTTCTTTATTATTGATGTTGTTTCCATTGTGTTCCTTCGTTCTTCGGTTGAACCACATGAACTTCTTGAACTTCTTACCTCGGAGAGCTTAATCCTCAGTGTAAAAATTACTGTTGTCGGAATCTTCTTCGACAGTTCTTTGTTATTCAGCTTTGAAGGCGATTGATTTTTTTTTTTTGGTGCGGCATCTACAAAGTCTTGAAGTTCCAGCTCGTGAGTGAGTAGCTTTCCCATGAGAGTTTTAAGAGACATGGTAGTGATGTCATTTCCTTCAACGATCGTTGTAGCCTTCGGAATTCAGTTCTTTGTGAGAGCTTGCAGCACCTTGCGAATCTTCTCATGTTTATTATATTCCTTGTCTAGGGAGGACAAAGCATTTACAATATCCAGAAATTTTGTAAACATTTGTGTAACGGAATCATTTGGCTTCATCTTGAATGCCTTATATTCTTGATTAAGTCTACTGATCTTGGACCCCTTGACTTGCGTCATGCCTTCATGAGTAACTTCGAGAAGTTTCCATACCTCATTAGATGTTGTGCATGTAGACACCTTGTTGAATTAAGTCATGTCTAAAGCACAAAATTAAAACACCCAGTTTCTAAAAAGAGGGTAATTTTGAAATTTTGTGTTTTAATTTATTTAATTATGATATTTAATTAATAATATGATTTTTAGTGATTTTTAATCATTTTAAAACTATTTAAATATCATGACTTGTGATTTTGATATGCAGCTAGTGAATTCGTAGAGACTGTCTTCCCTAGAGCCTAGCCATGTGATTAGGGTGTTTTAATTATCATTTTTAGCCTAGGGGTAATTTGGTCATTTTGACTTATTTGAATTATTTGATTATTTATTGAATTGGTGAATTCTAGTTTGACTTTGACTTGTTGAGACCTAGTGGACTAGCCTAGAACCTAACCCTAGCTATGGTAACCCTAGCTTAACTTGAGTAAACCCATTTTAGTCATTAGAGATTGGTTTTAGAATGAGAGAATTAGGTTTAGTGAAATTAAGTCATGACTTGTGGTTTAATGTAATGACTTGTGATTTAATGACTTGTGACTTAAGCCATTGGCCCATGACTTGAAACCCTAACCCTAGCTCTTCATTTTAGATAGCCACAACAGCCCAACCAAGACCTAACTTCAGCCTATATAATGTCTCTACACACCCCTTGCCTCCTTTAGAACATCCCTTTGTAGGAAACCCTAATTTCTTCCCCAAATTGCCTAACTCCTCTATTTCTCCACCAAATTGATCCCAACCTCTTGCAATTGGATCAAAATTTGGAGGGGAGATTGAAGGAGGCTTGCTAGCAAGGAGTGGAGCTCTTTTGGACAAAATTTAAGAAAGAGGGATTCTCTAATTTGGGGCTTTTATTAAGACTTGCTCTCAATAGGTAAAACCTATCAAAACCCTTCCATTTCCCAATTTCTTTGCATGGTTTCATTATTTTAGGTCAACCCTAGCTGTCCCTCAAGTTTGGTAGGAATTAGACTCGGTTTGGTGTCCGTATCGGACATGTATCAAGGTGTCTATATAGGTGTTTGATGAAATGCTTGAATGGATTAAAACTTTATGTTTTCCAAACCAAATTACATATTTTTGTAGCTTAATATCTGTAGATTAATATTCCAGGTGACTGAGTTTAATTTGTGCACTGTTCGTGTCCGTTTTGGATACGAACTCACTGACTGGACACAACACAGGGCACTGTAGCCTTCCCCTGCTGCCCGTATCCTGGTACGTACTGTACACGCCACTTCACGACACAAAAATTGACATGGAGACTCCTTGGGTGACTGAGACGAGGCCCATAAAATTTTGTGGGATATCATGGTGTGGTTTGGAAGAAATCTGAGCCACACGGATTCGACACTGTCGCACGCACTGTGCAGGCACACGCAATTTTGCCTCTGATACGGCCTTCGTGTCGTATCTAGACACAGATTGGACTCCTCGTGTTGACACGAGTGTGTAGCCCTAGTATGGGCGTACACGTGTGCACGAGCACGTGTCCTAATTCGTGTCGTGTCGTGTCCACGAACACGGTGAACACGTGCACGATGTAGTGTTTGGTTCTGTGCATGTACAGTCTTGATAGTTGTTTCAGTGTTTAATTCCTAGTTTAATAATTTAAATTGTGTTTTAATTTGCTAAATTATATTCTAACATGATTTATGATATATGTTTGAATTAGTTTACATGTTAATTTAGGTTTGTAGTATGGGATTTGGATTCGAATTGGGAATTGCCATTCGGCTGATACATTGTGCGCAGGTTACTGATACTTGGGTTTTTTCCATTTCCTAAACTATTTTAATTCCCAGTTTTAAGTGATGTTTCACTGTTAATTACTCCCAACATAATTCCTAGTATAAATTAATGAAGTATTTCAATTCAATAGACTTTTGGATTTGAGAATGGGAATTTGAGCATGGTGTTGGGTTTTCGAAAAGAATTGAATGATACATGGAATGTTTCAGTCTTCACATGATTAGCCTATTTTATTGATTTCCAATTGGTTGATTCAATCTGTTTTCGAATTAGACTTTTGATAATGGGATGGTTGGCATTGTGTTGATTCGAATACCTGACTGATACTTCATTCAGAAATTTCCTGAACATTTTAAATCCCATTTTTTCTTATGTTTTAAACTATCAGTGATCCCACAGGTTCGATTTTGTATGTTTAATTCGATTACTTGTTAGGTTAAAGTTTTATGATACAAATGGAATTAGCATTGAGATGGGCTGTCAATTGAATGTCACAGATTTTGTTTCGATACCAACTGTTAAACTGAGATTGATTCCCTGTTTTTTCCTATTGGCAATGTACATTGTTTTGCATTAATTTCATTCATTTACACTGTTTTTCCTATTGTCCACTGTTTCAGGATATCCACACTACACTGGTTTCTATTTCCTGCTAACACATTTTATACCCTGTTAAACACATTTTATCTAGACACATTGTTTTGTAAGTTTAGCACAAATATTTTTCTGTCACACACTTTTTTCCTCTTGACACACACATGTTCAGTTCATTTCATATGATTCCTTCACTGGTGACACACAGGTTCATATTGATACATCACACACACTGTTTTGTAGGACTGAATACGTACACACACAGGTTCACATTGACTCCTCTAACACACACTCCAGAGCACACATTATTCCTGTCAACACAAACTGAATTATCTGAACACTGAACACAGGTTCACATATTTCCATACACACACTCATACATGTGCAGGTTCACACAATTTCTTGAGAATACTCTAACACATGGGTCAATACCCAGCCTACACACATTGTATACATTTCGTGTCACCTGAACAGACACACTCTATGTTCCTACACACATCACACACACACATTGTATGTTGACATCCTCATTAACACACACTGGGGACACTACTTCACTGCTAACACACACACATTTCGTAATGTAGACACACATGTACCCCACCTGAACACTAAAACCCCAAATCCTATCACATACAACTCTGTGAGCATACCCACACATATTCCCCTTTAGACACACACACACCATATGGTTTCCCCTCTCTCTCTATATATAATACATATATATGTGTGTATGTATGCCTATGAGTATATACCAATGCCTAACCTAACATGGATATCTAGATGGTAGTGTAAATGTAAGGGAATTTTTCTATGTGTAATAGCTAATGTGTTTAGGCACATATCCTATATATATATATATATATATATATATATATATATATATTTTTTTTATATATATATATATATATATATATATATATATATATATATATATATATATATATATATATATATATATATATATATATATATATATATATATATATATATATATATATATATATATATATATATATATATATGAATAGTGATATATATATATATATATATATAAAAAATATATATATATATATATATATATATATATATATATATATATATATATATATATATATATATATTTTTTTTTTTATATATATATATATATATCACTATTCATATATATATATATATATATATATATATATATATATATATATATATATATATATATATATATATATATATATATATGAATAGTGATATATATATATATATATAAAAAATATATATATATATATATATATATATATATATATATATATGTATATATATATATATATATATATATATATATATATATATATATATACATATATATATATATGGTTTTGGCCTATAGGTTATGTTGTATTAGCTCATGGCCCACATGGTTATGACTCTACATAGGTATATGGCCTACGTTGTGTCTGTTGCCTAGTGAGAGTTTAGTTAGACTTGTTTAGTCTTGATTAGGCCTAGAACAGACTATTTAGACTTGTTAGACCTAGTTTGACCATAGTTGACCTAGGTTTGACTTCTTGGTTGACCAGGGTTGACCAAGAGTTGACTTTGGCCTAGATTGACCTAGATTCATATAGAATGCATTGAATTGTATTTTATTATCATTTTAGACATATTGTGACTCGTGCTGTTCTATAGGAGACAGACACCACTCCTCGGACAGTAGATATTCTTCAGATACTCAAGATACAGGCGAGTACATTCTCTGACCGTTTCATACTTGCTAGAATGTCGATTCTTGCCATAGATTAATTTACTTGATGCTGATACATTGGTAACACGGATTGGTACTATATGGATCTTCTTTTGCGATGTTATCTCATTTGTGTTCACAAAATACATATTGTAATGTGCGTTTCACTAACATATTGTATTTATTGAATACCCTTATCATTGTACACTCATTGTGCATATTGTACTCTCATTATCACATTGAGCTCTATTGTACAAGCTATTGTATAAGGTAACGTAACTGAATTGGATCCTTGTGTATTGATTGGGGAGGGCGAGTAGAAATGGTTATGTGATCAATCCTATTGTATAAAAAATTGTATATGTCCATTGTACACCCACGTACAAAAGAGTCCCATTTTATTGTATAACCTAATCCGTTTACATAACCATATTGTACTCTAAATCACATATTACTTACAGTTCTCACTTATCATATATAGATATTTTCTATTATCATATCCTTCTGTTTTTCATATACATCTTCTTTCAACGTTTCATGTATCTTACTCCATTGTACGTTATATTTTCTAACCTGTTATGATCTGCGTGAGATGTATTGTGCTCGCTCCTGTCCTGACTGGACCCTGTTGAAAATTTTACGGAGGATGAGGATGAGGCCTGCGTAGACACCTATTATGGGACAGCTGTAGACGACACTTGTGACCCGGACTTCCAGCCGGATCCACTAGCTGTGGAGACTGAGGCTCCCTAGTGTAGGCTTATATTATTTTTCTGTCATTTGAGTTTGAGTTGTATATTGGGATCTGTATATTCTGGATATTGTTGAGTTGTATCTTAGACACTTGGTATCATCTCTCTATTGTATGTCTTGTGGATTTGGATTTCGTATCTTTCTATCTATCTTATCGTACTTCTACCCTAGATGTGATTGAGATTGTATTCTGTTATGTCACCCCCATTCGGGGAGTATAACTGTGCATCACCATATATTGTTAGATGTTGTGACCTAGGACAGCGTTCTACCGCCGACACTGCGGCGTAGGCTGGGCATTGTTACGTTCTCGTACCCTTACAGTGGGTGCGGGTCGTGACACATTTTTTGTGGTGGCCAATGCAGGTCGAGTTTATGTAGTGGTATTCGAACTAGAGTATCACTACAGCCTGCAGTAGGATTAGGATTTTTTTGGAGGTACTCAATCACATTAGAAAAAACTCTTATTCAGATTCCGTATATCTACATTTGCTGTTTATTGTCTCCCTTGAATATAACTGTCCTCCCTTGCTATTTCGACTCATTCTCAGCAATTGTTTCTTTGATCTGTCTCCAGGATGGTTGAGACGAGATCACGTCGCCAGAGCCAGGGGGACGCCGATGAGAGGTCTGCCACCTCTCATACTCAGCAGCCAGCCCCTGGTACCGCAGCCCCAGTCATGCCAACTGAGGTAGGCATTACAGCTGCGTTCGGAGGAGCCCCTCCGCCGGCAGCAGGGGGTATGCCTCCACCAGTTCGAAGGCAGGACCCAGTCATTCCAGAGATACCTTTCTAGCAGCCACCGCCTACAGGATACGTGGACGCGACACAGATATTCGCCTACTTCCAGCAGTTTATGGAGGTACAGCAGACCCGGCAAGCCAGGAGCATGTAGTTGGCCCTTACGACAGTCGCAGCTCGACCAGCAGTCCAGCAGCCGAAGACATCGGGGATAGAGCAGTTCCAGAAGATGAGCCCCAAAGACTTCCTGGGGACGGAGGGAATTTTATATGCTGACGAGTGGATCGAGCATATAGAGGAGATCTTCCGCCTGGCCCGGATACCGGCAGATCTCTAAATAGAGGCAGCAGCTAGCCGGATGCGAGATCTTGCTCGCACCTGGTATCAGTCAGACCCCAGGAGGGGGGTAGCTGGACAGTCCTGGGAGGAGTTCAAGGGCTTCTTCAAGAAGAAGTTCTTTCCAGATTCAGCGCTACGAGCCTTGGAGTCGCAGTTTGAGAGCTTAGTTCAGGGGAGCCTGTCAGTAAAAGAGTATGCTGGAGAGTTCGGCCGCCTCGGCAGATTCGTAGAGGGCTTGAGCAAGACGGCGAAGGCCCAGAGGTTCCGAAAGGGTCTGGTCAAGGAAGTCAAGTCCTTGACCAAGGGCAACAGGGATGCCACTTTCGAGAAGATTTTGACGGGAGCTTTATTGGCTGAGGACGATCTTGAGCTGAAGCTCAAGAGGGGGTGATATCCTATTGGGGGCAGCAGCAGTGGAGGACCGGCCAAGAGGCCGCACGTTCAGTATCAGTTTCAGCAGCAGTATCAGCAGCCGATGCCCCGCGTACAGTTTCAGCAGCAGTACCAGCAGCCGAGGGCTCAGATACATCAGCTACATCAGAGGCCTGTTCAGCATCAGGGACAGAGACAGGTACTATATCAGCAGGACACCGTGTGCAACTTCTACAAGAAGCCAGGCCATTGGTGGAACGATTGCAGGAAGAGGCTGGGTATGTGTTTACTTTGCGGTTCAGCGGAGCATCAGTGTAGAGAGTGTCCCCAGAACCCGACACCATTGGCTCAGGTAGCACCAGGAGCTAGGGCTCCGGCAGGGCAGCAGAGGGGACCACCATTGTAGACACAACAGCAGAGGTTCGTACAGCATCAGCAGCAGGCCAAGGGAGGCCAGCCAGGTCGAGCTTTTGCCATGACAGCCAAAATTGCTCAGGCCGTTGGAGATCTAGTTGCAGGTTCCGTTCTTTTGATTCAAATTCTGTAATTACTGCCTTGAAAATTTGATTCCCTCTGTTCCTGGTTGATTTATCAACTTTGTTCTGTTGTTCATGTGTTATGTTTGATTTTCTTCTGAGATAAATCATATGGGCTAGGTAACCTCAGTTATGGGATCTAGAATCTTCGATGGTCGTGTTTAGCTGGCATAGTGAGGACATATGGTCAGATTTAGGACGTATTTCTCGGGTGTGGAAATTTAAGATTTTCGCTGCCAAGCATGCGGCAATGCAAAAAATTTAAATACCATGATTCTAGAGGTATGTGCCTTAGTCAAGGACTCTGTGATTATCATAGCCTTGCTCACTAACACGACGAAGATTCTGAGTATCATGATTTAGGACAGACATATATGATTATCTGAGGGTATGTTTGAGACTTTGATTGTGGGGTGTTTGACCTAGAAGGACTACTACCATTTTAATTTTGAGGACGAAATTTTTCTAAGGTGGGTAGACTTGTAACACCCAGTTTCTAAAAAGAGGGTAATTTTGAAATTTTGTGTTTTAATTTATTTAATTATGATATTTAATTAATAATATAATTTTTAGTGATTTTTAATCATTTTAAAACTATTTAAATATCATGACTTGTGATTTTGATGTGCAGCTAGTAAAACCGTAGAGAGTGTCTGCCCTAGAGCCTAGCCATGTGATTAGGGTGTTTTAATTATCATTTTTAGCCTAGGTGTAATTTGGTCATTTTGACTTATTTGAATTATTTGATTATTTATTGAATTGGTGAATTCTAGTTTGACTTTGACTTGTTGAGACCTAGTGGACTAGCCTAGAACCTAACCCTAGCTATGGTAACCCTAGCCTAACTTGAGTTAACCCATTTTAGTCATTAGAGATTAGTTTTAGAATGAGGGGATTAGGTTTAGTGAAATTAAGTCATGACTTGTGGTTTAATGCAATGAATTGTGATTTAATGACTTGTGACTTAAGCCATTGGCCCATGACTTGAAACCCTAACCCTAGCTCTTCATTTTAGGTAGCCACAACAGCCCAACCAAGACCTAACTTCAGCCTACATAATGTCTCTACACATCCCTTGCCTCCTTTAGAACATCCCTTTGTAGGAAACCCTAATTCTTCCCCAAATTGCCTAACTCCTCTATTTCTCCACCAAATTGATCCCAACCTCTTACAATTGGATCAAAATCTGGAGGGGAGATTGAAAGAGGCTTGCTTGCAAGGAGTGGAGCTCTTTTGGACACAATTTGAGGAAGAAGGATTCTCTAATTTGGGGCTTTTTATTGAGACTTGCTCTCAATAGGTAAAACCTATCAAAACCCTTCCATTTCCCAATTTCTTTGCATGGTTGCATTCTTTTAGGTCAAGCCTAGCTGTCCCTCAAGTTTGGTAGAAATTAGACTTGGTTTGGTGTCCGTATCGGACACGTATCAAGGTGTCTATATAGGTGTTTGATGAAATGCTTGAATGGATTAAAACTTTATGTTTTCCAAAACAAATTACATATTTTTGTAGCTTAATATCTGTAGATTAATATTCCAGGTGACTGAGTTTAATTTGTGCACTGTTCGTGTTCGTTTTGGACACGAACTCACTGACTAGACACAACACAGGGCACTGTAGCCTTCCCCTGCTGCCCGTGTCCTGGTACGCACTAGACACGCCACTTCACGACACAAAAATTGACATGGAGACTCCATGGGTGACTGACACGAGGATCATAAAATTTCATGGGATATCATGGTGTGGTTTGGAAGAAATCTGAGCCATACGGATTCGACACTGTCGCACGCACTGTGCAGGCACACGCAATTTTGCCACTGAAACGCCTTCGTGTCGTATCTAGACACAGATTGGACTCCTCGTGTTGACACGAGTGTGTAGTCCTAGTGTGGGTGTACACGTGTGCACGAGCACGTGTCCTAATTCGTGTCGTGTCATGTCCACGAACACGGTGAACACGTGCACGATGTAGTGTTTGGTTCTGTGCGTGTACAGTCTTGATAGTTGTTTCAGTGTTTAATTCCTAGTTTAATGATTTAAATTGTGTTTTAATTTACTAAATTAGATTCTAACATGATTTATGATATATGTTTGAATGAGTTTACATGTTAATTTAGGTTTGTAGTATGGGATTTGGATTCGAATTGGGAATTGCCATTCGGCTGATACATTGTGCAAAGGTTACTGATACTTGGGTTTTTTCCATTTCCTAAACTATTTTAATTCCCAGTTTTAAGTGATGTTTCACTGTTAATTACTCCCAACATAATTGCTAGTATAAATTAATAAAGTATTTCAATTCAATAGTCTTTTGGATTTGAGAATGGGAATTTGAGCATGGTGTTGGGTTTTCGAAAAGAATTGAATGATACATGGAATGTTTCAGTCTTCACATGATTAGCCTATTTTATTGATTTCCAATTGGTTGATTCAATCGGTTTTCGAATTAGACTTTTGATAATGGGATGGTTGGCATTGTGTTGATTCGAATACCTGACTGATACTTCATTCAGAAATTTTCTGAACATTTTAAATCCCATTTTGATCTTATGTTTTAAACTATCAGTGATCCCACAGGTTTGATTTTGTATGTTTAATTCGATTACTTGTTAGGTTAAAGTTTTATGATACAAATGGAATTAGCATTGAGATGGGCTGTCAATTGAATGTCACAGATTTTGTTTCAATACCAACTGTTAAACTGAGATTGATTCCCTGTTTTTCCTATTGGCAATGTACACTGATTTGTATTGATTTCATTCATTTACACTATTTTTCCTATTGCCCACTGTTTCAGGATATCCACACTACACTGGTTTCTATTTCCTGCTAACACATTTTATACCCTGTTAAACACATTTTATCTATGACACACTGTTTTGTAAGTTTAGCACAAATATTTTCCTGTCACACACTATTTTTTCCTCTTGACACACACATGTTCAGTTCATTTCATATGATTCCTTCACTGGTGAGACACAGGTTCACATTGATACATAACACACACTGTTTTGTAGGACTGAATACGTACACACACAGGTTCACATTGACTCCTCTAACACACACTCCAGAGCACACATTATTCCTGTCAACACAAACTGAATTATCTGAACACTGGACACAGGTTCACATATTTCCATACACACACTCATACATGTGCAGGTTCACACAATTTCCTGAGAACACTCTAACACATGGGTCAATACCCAGCCTACACACATTACATACATTTCCTGTCACCTGAACAGACACACTCTATGTTCCTACACACATCACACACACACATTGTATGTTGACATCCTCATTAACACACACTGGGACACTACTTCACTGCTAACACACACACATTCGTAATGTAGACACACATGTACCCCACCTGAACACTAAAACCGCAAATCCTATCACATACAACTCTGTGAGCATACCCACACATATTCCCCTTTAGACACACACACACCATATGGTTTCCCCTCACTCTATATATATAATACATATATATGTGTGTATGTATGCCTATGAGCATATACCAATGCCTAGCCTAACATGGATATCTAGATGGTAGTGTAAATGTAAGGGGATTTTTCTATGTGTAATAGCTAAAGTGTTTAGGCACATATCCAATTGTATATGTATATGTATATGTATATATATATATATATATATATATATATATATATATATATATATATATATATATATATATTTTATATATATATATATATATTTTATAATTAACAAAATATAAAAATAATATATATATATAATTATAATATATATATATATATATATATATATATCTATATATTATATATATATATATATAAAATATATATTTATATATATATTATTATATAATAATTATATATATATATATATATCTATAAAATATATATATATATATATATATATTATATATATATATATATATATATATATATAATATATATATATATATATATATTTTTATATATTATATATATATATATAGATACAAAATATAATATATATATATAATATATATATATATATATATATATAATAATATATATATATATATATATATATATATATAAAATATATATATATATATATATAAAATATATATATATATATATATATATCTATATATATAGATATATATATATCTAAAAATATATATATATATATATATATATATATATATATACATAATATATATTTTTATGTATATGTTTTTTTTTTTTTTTTTTTTTTTTGTATATGTGATATATATATATATATATATATATATATATATATATATATATATTTTATATATTTTTTTTTGTATATATATATATATATATATATATATCTATATATATATATCTATTATATATAATATATATATATATATTCATTCATATATGTGAATAGTGATATTATATAAATATATATGGGTTTTGGCCTATAGGTTATGTTGTATTAGCTCATGGCCCATGGTTATGACTCTCTATAGGATATGGCCTATGTTGTGTCTGTTGCCTAGTGAGAGTTTAGTTAGACTTGTTTAGTCTTGATTAGGCTAGAACAGACTATTTAGACTTGTTAGACCTAGTTTGACCATAGTTGACCTAGGTTTGACTTCTTGGTTGACCAGGGTTGACCAAGAGTTGACTTTGGCCTAGATTGACCTAGATTCATATAGAATGCATGAATTGTATCTTATTATCATTTTAGACATATTGTGACTTGTACTGTTCTATAGGAGACAGACACCACTCCTCGGACAATAAATATTCTTCAGATACTCAGGATACAGGCGAGTACATTCTCTGACCGTTTCATACTTGCTAGAACGTCTATTCTTGCCATAGATTAATTTACTTGATGCTGACACATTGGTAACACGGATTGGTACTATATGGATCTTCTTTTGCGATGTTATCTCCTTTGTGTTCACTAAATACATATTGTGATGTGCATTTCACTAACATATTGTATTTATTGAATACCTTTATCATTGTACACTCATTGTGCATATTGTACTCTCATTATCACATTGAGCTCTATTGTACAAGCCATTGTACAAGCTATTGTATAAGGTAACGTAACTGAATTTGATCCTTGTGTATTGATTGGGGAGGGAGAGTATAAATGGTTATGTGACCAATCCTATTGTATAAGAAATTGTATATGTCCATTGTACACCCACGTACAAAGGAGTCCCATTTTATTGTATAACCTAACCCGTTTACATAACCATATTGTACTCTAAATCACATATTGCTTACAGTTTTTACTTATCATATATAGATATTTCCTATTATCATATCCTTCTATTTTTCATATACATCTTCTTTCAGCGTTTTATGTATCTTACTCTATTGCACGTTATATTTTCTAACCTGTTATGATCTGCGTGAGATGTATTGTGCTCGCTCCTGTCCTGATTGGACCATGTTGAAAATTTTACAGAGGATGAGGATGAGGCCTGCGTAGACACCTATTATGGGATAGATGTAAACGACACTTGTGACCCGGACTTCCAGCCGGATCCACTAGCTGTGGAGACTGAGGCTCCCTAGTCTAGGCTTATATTATTTTTCTGTTATTTGAGTTTGAGTTGTATATTGGGATCTGTATATTCTGGATATTGTTGAGTTTAATCTTAGACACTTAGTATCATCTCTCTATTGTATGTCTTGTGGATTTGGATTTCGTATCTTTCTATCTATCTTATCGTACTTCTACCCTAGTTGTGATTGAGATTGTATTCTGTTATGTTACCCCCCATTCGGGGAGTATAACTGTGCATCACCTTATATTGTTAGATGTTGTGACCTAGGACAGCGTTCTACCGCTGACACTGCGGCGTAGGCTGGGCGTTGTTACGTTCTCGTACCCATACAGTGGGTGCGGGTCGTGACAAAAATAAAGCATTAATAGCACGTGCGTCAAGACTGGCTTATTTCTTTTCAAAATCTGTATACTTGTCATGTACTTTTTCAACCAAATTTCCATCAATAAGAACACGTGGAGGCGTTTTATAGCCGTCAACTACAATTGACCATAAGTCAAAATATAGAGATTTAAAAAAAAACTTATACGTGTTTTCTAGTAAGTGTCGTTGGTACCATCAAACAGTGGGGGTCTGTTTGTGGGTTGGCCTTCAGTTGTGAATTTTATAGTTGCCATATATGATATAGTGATCTATGTAACAACAATTATATATAAAGAAAATAATAACAATGTTACCTCACTTTACCTTTATAATCTGCTCTGACACCAATTGTAGGAACAAATGTAAAGAGGTATCCTCTAGAGGGGGTGAATAGAATAGGCAGTGAAATATTAGCTATTAAAAAAATACTAGCAACAAGATCACAGAAATATATTACAGATATGAGTAAGTAAATGTAAAGTTCAAACTCAAACACGACGATTTATACTGGTCTCCCTCTTATGAGAAATAATCCAGTTGATGGAACTCTAGCTCCCGGTTGAAATCTACTATAGAAAAACCACAAGTTTTCATTCGAAGTCCTTACAACTTTTATAAACATGAGCTTTGATCCAAAAAACTCGAACAACTTCAATTTTGAAGTGTCTTACTTCTATTGAGCCTCTTGATTATAAACACTCTGAACTTCTAGACCGTACCGTACTGGCAAATCGACTAGAGGATTGTAATTGTAACACCCAGTTCCAAAATACTTAGGATTAAGTACGTAGACATGCCAACTGCACATATACGAAATATACTCTAATATATGGAAACCTCATATGTATACATAAGTCATGAAATGCAGTAAACCATGACAATTAAATCTTATCCACAATAAAAGAATAAATATATGATAAAATCAACACTGAATTTGTTAATTATACAGAAGTTGGGTAGAG
>JANAVB010006391.1:4697532-4700032 GCA_029216955.1 Iris pallida | reverse complement strand
GGGCCCCCCGCTCCCTGGATCCTCGGGTACGCAACCCTTGGCACTCCTCTCGAGACGGCCCATCCCGTTTGCGCAGCTGTCCCAGAGCAGCGCTCTTCCCCAGCTGCGCGTCCTTTGGCGCCTGAAGCTCTCCATCCCCTGCTTGCGCATCTGCTGTGGACCGCACATTCCTGGGGTGGCCCCCCCTCCTGCGTAATATAGGCCCGTGTCCATTCCTTCGAGCGCGCTAGGTACCCCTACTCCCTCCTTTGCGCAATCCCCCCCTCCTGCGCACTTCGGATTCGAAGCCATCCATCCAAGTGCGCCAGGCACCGCCTCCCATTCCCTCTGCGCAATCCGTCCCCACCAATCCAGTTCTCCTCTCCCTTTTCCATCTATTCCTAGCCCCCCCCCCCCCCCACATCTCCTCCTCGCTCCGTTCCTTCTCCAGCTTCCACAAGTCCGGCTCCCCCGGCGTACCCTTCAGCTACCGCCTTCCTCAGCCCAGTGCCTTCCCCCGAGGCCTTCCAGGGCATCCTTTCCTCGGCGGCGATTCCGCCGCTGCAACCCCCACCTCTCTTCTCAACGCCGGAGCTACTCCCGTAGCCGCCACCCTCAGCGCCCTGCCTCCCACAGGCAGGCCCGCTCTGACCCCTTCCAATCCACTTCTCCATTCCCAGAATGGTTCATCGCAATCCCGTCCCCTCCGGGTACTTCCACCCCCGGACCGGCTCTGTCGTCCTATGCTGCCATTCTGCGACCGGATCTTAACCCCTCGAAGGGCTCCATCCTAACTGACGTCCTACTGCCGGAGATTGAATATCCTCATGAATCCTCCTCTCCAGTTATCCCCTTTTTCGAAAAGGAGTTAACGTCGTTGTCAGCGGCGTTTCCTCACACATTCGTGCTAAAATTCTCCTCGGGGTGTCCCAAACTAGCAAGAGTTCAGGAAGCGATCGCTAAATGAAATCTATCGTCTGACTATCGAGTGGCTCCCCTCAATTCCAGACACATTCTACTTCACCTATCCTCGGACACCGATCATAAGACGGTGTATTCCAAGGGCACTTGCAGGATAGACTCACACCAATTAAAGATAATCAAGTGGTCACCAGGGTTCAACACCAAGGAAGACTCAGCCACGGTTGTCGCTTGGGTCACCCTCCCTCACCTTCCTCTCATTTTCTTTGTCCCAACAGCGCTTAGGCGCAGTGCCAACTCGTTCGGGACGTACGTGGCTACGGCGCCGGAGACCAGCAACCTCTCTAAAGCCCATTACGCTAAAATATGTGTTGAACTTGACCTCTCATCAGAACCACCCAACTTCATCACCATTGAGCTAGGCAACCACACCCACACCCAACAAATCCTCTACGACAACCACATATTGTTCTGCAACCACTGCCATTTAAGAGGCCACCTTCCGAAGTACTGTCACCGCCTTCACCCGGAGCTCAAAAAGAAGTCCTCCAAGAAAGACAAAGATCCCCCAGTAGGAAGGGCCCCCAAGTCCCCCCATTCTTTCTCTTCTGAACTCCCACATTCGATTTGATTCTAGCCCCGGCGAGCCAGCTCCCAGCGCACCACCAAGCAGAGCCTTCATCCCTTTCATCCCCCAACAAATAGCGACCTCTAATCAATTCTCTATTCTCGAATCGGAGGAACCGGATCCGAGTAGTCCTCCAGCAGGCACTAGTCCTTCCAAGCTACCACCCCTCCAGTCTCCCACCTCCTTGTTCGAGAAGGAAGCTACCGATCCCGACAACGACCCAATTGCACCCCTCCGCTGGCCATGTGGCAGACTCACTGGCCTCCCCCCAGTAAGGCAGTTTATCAACCCCACAGAGCGAACCCAGTAGAAGAAGCTTTTTCAATCCTTGGTACCGACCAAGCGAGGAGAGGTATGCAAGTCATAGTCGCAGGATTCCCTCTCCAGTAATTGTTATCTGCGAGCGCGCACGACTCCCTAACCATACCTCCTGAGGATCCTGCAGTGGATTCAGCTGGAGATCTGATAGACTCCTCCTCATGATCGAGCGAGCACCACAACCACAAGTCTCCCACAGCTTCGAAAGCGGAGGCATCAAAACCACAACGGAGAAAGTCAGGCAACGATAAAACTGCCACCATCCTAACCAGATCCGTCGCAAGGCGGAACAACAAACCCCCCCCCCCCCAATCCCACAAATGCTTAACATCCTATCTTGGAATGTTCGAGGCCTGGCAAATAAACCGACATTAAGGATAGTTTCCAATCTTCGGAAAATTCACAAGATTGACATCTTTATCATCATTGAACCCAAAATCCCCGCCAAGACACTCAAATCTATCCAGATGACTCTGGGCCTACCCACGGCTATTGCCGGAAGGCACGATATTTGGATCCTCGCCTCGAAGGAGGTCAAACTCGATACCATCCAGGACTCCCAACAGGCCCTCTCATGTTGGGTCACCCACCCCACCCTACCGGAGCGGGTCATCCTTTCTGCGGTGCACGGCAGCTGTGTCATCGCAGAACGCA